>JAOEHK010015936.1:0-10524 GCA_025447835.1 Labidoglobus nevermanni | reverse complement strand
GTTTCGCGGCACCCCTGAGGGATGCTCGCGGCACCCCAGGGTGCCGCGGCACCCGCTTTGAGAAACTGTGCTCTAGAGTCTAGTTGGAGAAGTTTAGTAGCTAAGCTCTTATCTTTGTGATTGCAATATGGGATTCTTAGTTATTAGAACATTAGAACATTCAAATAATAAGCAGACATGGGTAGAGTTGAAAGCACAGAATGGGTAGATATCAACACCTATCTATTTTCGAACCTATTTCCAGGCCCAATGTTAGAATGTCGAATGACGAAACAGGTAGAACGGACCTGCGTTCCACTGTTCTGGCATATTTACGTGAATATTCTTCGCGCTTTTCGAAGCCACGTAGTGTAAACCCTTGTTTCGCTCGCACACCATTTATCTTATCGGTTTATCCTTTGTGCAGCCTGCGGTTTTCCACGTGAGTTCCGTAACCACTACACTCAATTAAATTTGGGTTGCAGACGTAATACTACATCGCTTAAATGATTTGAATGTAAGCAAAGGCAATTGCGTTTGAAAGCTGCACAATGCATCTCCAACATGGAGGGATGCTGAATCCCGAAGGCGACTTCTGGAGAGAGCCAAGACGCTACCCTAATATTTTAAAGGAAATAATCTATATTTCATTCCAAGCGCCTCATTCGCACCTCGTCTTAAGCCTATGCCAGTATTCCGGCTCTTGTTTATGCTTTGGGCAATGCGAAATGCGAATTTGACGCGAGCTGCAAAGCTTCCCTGCTCCCTTTACGAGTTATGGAACAAATGAAAATGCATAAAGCTGTGTGTGTTGCAATTGTTTAAATATATCCGTTTCGATCAACCAACCACACAGCATATCTAATACTAGGAATAATTCATCTCTATTCAACCTCTATTCAACCAGCCTAGTGGGAGATCCACCCTAATTACACTGAGTAATGAATCAACCTCATTTCCTCAAGTCTTCCAGAAGAATGGGCCTCTATCAGTAAATAAAGCACGGGTTGTAGCAATGCTAAGTGTCCAATCATAGGACAAACTATCTGAGGAGGCTAGGTTGGTAGTACTTGGTTACCATTTATCTCCAATTCGTTAGGATTACTTATCATAATGAAAATGTAACGTTGGTATGACTTTCTCAATTTAAATAGACGTCTCAAGTGAGATGGGTGACGACAGCCGGGAAAGTGTGCTCAGGTTATTATTCAGGCGACATGAACAATTTATATTCTGTTTTGACATCTCATATGTCGTAAATCTGCTTCTTGCAATGACATATACATCTGACGTTCTAACGATGCTTGGTGCGTGCTTCTTATTCTCGCATTCTGCTTTGCAAAATCAGTTTCCCTCATTGCATCTAAGGTACTTCTTACTTTCTGGCTGAAGAAACATCTGATGCATGGACAATACGAATTAATTGCCCGCAATTAGGTTGACTTCCAACTTTCTATTTGGTTGGTTGGGCCCATTGTACATCCTCCTTGTACGGACGCTTAGGTTGGGTGGCTGGGGGGGTGGGGGTTATTGGGATGGGATGGGGACTCGTACTGCACTAAACTCGTGGGCCATCCGTGCACCATTTGCATTACCGCTCGCCTACCGAGTGGTAACTTTCTATTTAACCAGATGTCATGAAAGGGCTCATAATGTGACTTATAAAGAAAGCGAAGAATGATTGCTTGGGTGGAGGCAAGATGGTGGCGTGAAACGGGAGCACAAACCGCTGTTTCGAATGAATTCGTTTTGTGTGCTCTGACATTGATAAACAAGTCGAAATCACGCGGGACACAGAAAGGCATGGTGGCCCATCGGCTTTGGAAACATGGAGTGCAGCACAACTTAATTAAATTCAGCGAAAACATATGTTTCACTGCAGTTATGAACTTTCTGTAGGACTCCTGAAATTCCTGTAGCGTTTACGGCATCCCTATCACTTCTTGCAGGAACGATAGTTTTTTTTGTACTAAACTCCCACTATGTTGACAAAGCTGATCCTTAGAGAACTCACAGATCTCTAATTTAGAGAATCGATTTGTCAAGAAACGAACATCTTATTCTCGGGAGAATCTCACGGTCCATGACACGTGAAATGTGATTTCCTTGTTCGGTTTCTGAGTTCAGCAAACGATTTTATAGGCATCTAACTATTAGCAGATCCACAATTGCTTACCATATGCATTCACTTAAACCAGGTCCTAGGTTTCATTAACGAAGAATCGCTTTGCACATTATTGCCCCACACCTTCATGAAACTATCAGTATAAGTTCAGAATGCTCAAGGTACCGCTGCCTCCAACATTTTTCTCTGGGGAATGTGAAAATATGTAGGTATTATGTCTACTGGGAATAGAAATCAATAAGACTTCATATCAACCGTAGTAGAGATGGCAATTTGAACTAGGCCTTCCTCATCACCATTTATTGAGAAGAATTTCTTATTTGGCAGCACAAGCACGTGGTGAATTCATGCTCATCCCCATCGCACATTGCTAATAAGTTACGACTTGCAGCTATTAGACATAATAAATCGTGCGCGTTTTAGGACGATAACATTCTCCTTCGGCGTGCATTTGTCACGTCACAACCACTGTCGTGGCAAGTCGCCCCTGAGTTGCTGCTGCCGCCACTTTTCGTCCTTATTGCTCGCTAGGAATGGCGCCGAATGAAAGACATTCGTGTAATAACATTTGGTCTACTTGCCGCTGGCATGCGACGAAATTTACTTTACTTACTTCATACTCTGCATTGCAATCTCGTGCATTCGGCCACGATTTTTCAGGCGCCGTTGGCGAACGCAACCCTGTGTTAGTTAGTGAACGCATCTCCCGCAAGAACGGAATCCCCATTTGTTGGAATGCTCGTCGCGTTCGCTGGGAACCGCCGAATTCTAGCATTTCGCTCTCACTATGAGCTGCTGCCGGCGATTGCGAGCATCTTCGTCTAGGTGCTAGGGCCTCATTTCACTAAGTTCGGCTGGCTTCCGCTGCAAACCGACTTAATAAATGTGCCCCAGCGCCGACCTAACCGCTTCCACACCGGTGAAAGGTGAAAAGTTATTTGCTCAACATTCGCGCCCATGGGATTTTGTCGTTATGCGAATGCGATTGAATAAATCAAGCAATTGCATGTTTCATGTGTTAAGTTTCACCCACCTCTCGGCTATCGTGACAACGATGGCGAAAATTCATTTTCCGCCTTGTTTCCATACGCTTTCATTAGTGCCGTTAATTTGCTGGGCTTTGGTGGCTTTTTGCCACCTGCAAATTCATCAGGGACATCTTCTCCATGCTCGTGCCGTACAATTATGAGGAGATGGTCCCTAAGTCATGCTTGTGCTTAAAGCGGAGAAGACCGACGGGTTTCTTTAATTGTAGTATCATGCACGCCTTCAACTGGGTGGAGTTCAATTCAGGAAAGTACCATACGAGTTTAAGGAAACTGTAAGTTATGAGTCTTCCGGGGACGGATCTAAGAAACCTTCCTCACTAGAAAACGTTTGTAGAATATGAATGCAAACACGAAGGCAGTATTAGAAGGCCGGATCGATTGCAGTCAGTTTATGGGTCAAGTTTCGATTTTCTCATTTCATAATTGGGTCACGTAAACGTTAACGTGGGCTTTTTCGTCTCAAAAGGAACACTGTGACGAAGAGTAATGGCTCATAAGGAGGTCGTAGGATTTCTTTCCGTATCTGGAAAATCTCGCAAGTACATTTGAGAATTATTATCGAATATTCGTAGCATGCGGTAGGGAAGTAGACGAAAGTTTCGCATTCTTCGGATGGCAGTCGAAGGCGATTTTCTTGGTTACCTGATCGCGTGAACATGCGAACAATTCGCAGCTTTTCCAATGAATGCTCCGTGGAAACTTTTAAATTAACACTTACTTTAGCAACTTGTCACAACGGCACAGAATGATATCTCAGTAGCACGTTCAACACCGCCTTTTTCATCCGCATTTTTGAACCTGGGGTCGAAAACGCTTCAACTAATTAAAATGCTATAGAAGCAATAAATTATAACGCTGGCAAGCATGATGATCCCATATGGATGAATACCCATCTTTGAGTGTAGGATCCCCGGTATTCCCTGTACTTGTCCGCCAGCCCTGTCTACGAGTACGGAATCTGGCACTTTCCACCTATGAATTGTGTCATACCAATATCCATATATTGACGCCCCCTAAATGTGCCGCCCAGTTCGGTCCGTACCCAACGTACCCTCCCCCACCCCCGCCCCACGCGACGCTACTGCAACAGATGAGCATTTTTCTTGTGTGTTTAATTTCTTCGCGTCTGTTGACATTTTAATCGTGAATGACTCGACTTGTCGATGCCTCGAAAGCAATTCCCTATATCGCCTTTTCAATGTTTGGCACATTTTGTGCGCCATATGTCTATGAGCGAGACAGGAGGATGATCAAGCTCACGTTATGTGGTCACTGACAGAATCGATTGTATTTCGTGAAAAAACGACAGAATGAAGTATTGGCAAAAGACACGGACGAAAATGATCTCACAGAGATAGAGCAGCTCATAAATATCTTTCCGCCCGTCAGTGGTCGTCCTTACGCCATCTTGCACTGGTTCGTGTTGATCACAACTTCCTGGCAAACGGTATTGCCGACACCTTTATTTACTCAATTTGTTGCATTCGCAATGTCAATAAAAGCGCGAACGGATTTGGTATCAATTTGCTTTCGTAAGATTAGAGATTGGCCAACATTCGGAAATCGTGCTTTTCCAATACATCGCCATTTGCAGACAAACAAAGAGGAAGAACAGAAGGGCGCAGGCTGCTCCGAATACCCTCGTTTGGGACCAATTTTCTTCGTCAATTGATGTTCGCCGTGCAAATATTGACGATGGCTAATGATATTTATTCGAGCAAATCAGATGCAATCTACTAGGAGGCCACTTTGCCATCAGCCCATGAATGTCCTTTAGTGTGAGACAATTTCTATGTAATAGACCCATTTTGCCATCAATACATAACGTTGGAAGTGTGAACTATAGAAGTAAACTTGCTCAAGTTTGAACGACACCTGCGACGGGCGAGCTGGATTGCAAATTTACCAATTTCAGGGATTACCTAGTAATAGTAGTCCGGCAAACCAAGAGCCTACGCTCTTGTTTCTTATTACACCTCTACCAGGCGCTCTCGAATGCGTAAACTTGGAATGAGCATTCAGGACGTGACATCGACACCCGGAATTGAACCTGCGCAAATTGCATCACAGATTGCACATTTCTAACTAGATTACTACACCACTATCATTCAAATATCGATGTCCACAGTTGCAGCAGTTTGCAAGGATTCGAGGAGCGCCAAGAGGGCGACGTTTATCGAGTGTGCCAAATTAAATTAGTCCTTCCACCCTTTCGCCTCGCATTGCTTGGTATTGTCTTTTTCAATGAACTCGCGGTGACTCCTTGTGATCCCTCCTCTTCGCAAATAATGCGCCATTTTGTTCGCCTCTCAAGGTGACACCTTCCAACCTGTGCAAATTTAATGATTCCGAGGATCTCGATGCATACATTTCCATAATACCCAACTAATGAACAGTTCACAATAGTGCAGAGAATGAAATAGACCTTGACCTGCGTTTTCCAACTTATTTAGTCAGAATTCACCTTCATATACCCTGCCCTTTCCATGACTAGCTTCAGTTTTTCTGCTCGTTACATAATTGACTTCCATTACTTGAATTATCTCCTTATTCCCGCTTCTTTGGTTTTATTCGAAAGAATTCTGTTAATTGTTGATGTTAAGTTTTGGCTTTAAAAGATTACGTCGGTGTTTCCTTGAACCATAAAGTAACTAAGCATTTTTTCCAAAATTACTTCAGGGTTCCAGCAACTTGGTGAAAGCCACACGCGTGCAAATGTTCAATCAATTGGTTCGAGCACATGCGAGAAGAAGAATGAAGAGGGATACATTGGGAGTGTTTGTGGCACTGATTCATTGGCTTATTTCAGATTTATTGTGATTCGCATCATGCATGCATTTCAATTCACTAAGTCACAAAGTAAAGTTGAATTTATTCGATGATATTAATAATTAACGCGTGTGGTAAGTAACTTTTCCTGTTTCCATGTTTGCTCATCAATTGTGTTTCGAATGTTTCGTGCAGTTTTCGGTGATGATTCATTATTCAGATGTGAGTTCGGTGCAAAATATCGACGGAATGCGCGCTGCAAAACATTTCATTTCGTGCAATTATTGTAGTGCTTTTCAGTTAATTCTCAATATTGATTTGCATGAAATTTCAATCCATTCTCTCTTTCCCTCTCATTACCCCAAATCTGTTATTGTAGTTTCTTAGAATGGTCACACATCTGCTTAGAGAAAATCTTGAAAGCTCACTAGGGAAAAATAAAGAGACGTGAATTTTGCTTATCGCTGATCAACTTCCTTGTGTTCATAGTCGAAACGCGTTGCAAGAGCAACTATAAACATTTTAAATTCACCATCTGCAAATTCGTTTGCTTATTATAATGGAGTTTAAATTATTAAATGCCACTTCTATCTCAACTATCATCATAAAACTGCTTTAACGACAAATATTGTCTCTGAAATCCTGATTGATTTACCTTGATAAATTCCGTCAGTCAGAAAATGGCCAACTCAGCGTTCGTTTCGAGCCTGGCTAATCGCGAGATCAATTTATAGGGTTGGTTACAAAGGCATTGCGGATTTTTGCGTTAAATTCTAAAATTCTTTTTTTCTGCGGAGAATAAACAGTTGGGGGGCGTGTGCAGACACGCACAGCACTTAGGCCCCCTTTGCGCCCTTCATTCTACGCCCACTTAGTTTTTGAAAGGAAGGTAGGATTGGGTGTTGGGATGGGGTGGGAAACGCTAGAGGAAAGTACTGCTACTACATCTGCCATTTCAGGTCCTCTATACCTGGCGTTAGATAGTTAATGGTAACGCTGTGGCTAGGATTGAACCCAAGTCACTAGGCTCGTTGGTCATCAGCGTAACCGCTCGACTACAATCAGTTTATCAGAAATATAGTTCCCATTTTGTTCCATATCGCAAAAGGTGACGAAAACTGTCGCTTTTTGCCTCAATACTAAAACTGACTACAAACTAACAGTGTTTACCGAAAATACGTTCATTTTCGTTTGAAGTAACCCCAGACTGGCGGCTAACGAATGTCATAAGAAAACGTACCCCGCCGTTGACAGAAGATGTTCAAAAATACCCTTAAATGCATCGATATACGAAATACGCAATGGCTTTGTGCCCAACCCAATACTTTCACATCATTGCTAATCGATATGGAGCACATACAAAAGGCAATATTGCAATTGACCCGGAAATAGTAATTCGCCGATTATCCGAAATGGCAGTTGCAGTTTGGACTATTATTTGGGCATTCATTCACAAGGAAAGCAACATTATAGAATCGTAACTAACACGGCATCCTTGGCTGTGCCAAATGAATTCATTCATCAGTGGCTTTTCCTCGAATAATTGAAATCAATGCATAGCACCATCCTCTTTGCATATAAGGTGTTCTTTTCCGCCTTCTCATTGGGATGGACCTGTCCGTTGTTCAGACATGCATGTCGCGTAAACGTGAACTCAGTATTTTCACAATGACATTTTGGTGCATTTGGCAGCGTGTGTGGGGCCCTGGGTCCACAGGGGCGGTGATGTTTGTTCGTTTCACTTGTAGCGCTTGTCAGGCTTGCTGGTCGGCCCTTTTCATGCCGGCGGATGCCGCCCAGTGCGAGGAAATTTATAATATTCGTCGTTGTCGGAATTAATTATGCCTTTTTTTGTAATAAGTGAATTCCATTTCGCATGTAATTCATGACCAACAGGCCCAGCACTATCAAGGCGCATTAATTGTCCGCACATTTTTCCTGCACGTCTCCGACATGAATAACAAAGTAATGTGAGAAAATGAAGGCGAGCAAGGATTGTGAGGATTCTTAATGATAAGCAACATTCGCATAACATAGCTTTGGACGACGAACGCATGAAATGACACTTTTCTCTTTTTAACCATTTACTTAATTAGAATGACGATTCCGCGATCATTTCACCATTATCAACTTAAAAAACTGATAATTAGCAGACCACATGGAAGGATCCATAATGGGTTTTCGAATTTTGGGATATAACCGAGACATAATGCAGGAAAATCGAAAGTATGAATATCCTGGAATTGATTTCAAATTGGCTGGCCAATTGTAGCAATAAACCGGACGAATGGGACTGAATCAATAATACAAAGATGTCCACTCTGAAAGATGTCTCTTCCGAATGGATTAGCCGCAATAGCAAATCAAATATGGCAACAACTCCTGACTGAAAATACTCGGTGGACATGCATGCATTCAATCAATTGCTACGTTTTGATTACTGGGACTTCAACGTTGTCAATATGGGGGATAATCCGGAAAGGCACGAAATAATGATTCCATAAATGTCGTATGAAATATTAACAATTGCCCCATCGCGGAAAGTAATCCCATATTTGATCCAGTAGTAACCATTCGCCATTTATGGAGCAATTGCACCAATTGTGCCATTTGTTTTCAGCTTCTGCACTGACGCCAATAATGATGATGATGATAGTTGGAAACATATTGTATATATACCGATCGCGCATTCATTAGCGATTCCAATCGCCGGCCAGTGCCGCTTCATTCAATTGTGCTCGTAATGAGCGCGAGGTGCTCGGAATTTGTTCAATTTCAAAACCTAATATTACCACCCATGGTGAAGTGCAAGTGGAATTGGCGATGATTGCTACATGCATAAATCAGCCAAACCAATCACATTAACCTCTTGAAATGCTTTCGAAGATTAAATACCTTATAATACATTACATAACCCGTGATTTTATTGCCGCACCATTGGCAATAGGGGACAAGGACGGGGAATACCTCAATCGAGTATAGAGAATGTTAAGTACATTCATTCCCAGATTTGGCATTTTGCAATGCGGTTAGAATATATTTTTCGATGTATATTATACTAATAAACGGGGAATACCAGTGGGCCTGCCCCAAGCTTGTCCGTTGCAGACCGGGCTATACTTGACCTGACGACAGATAACCACGGGGAAAACCCTGGTGGTCCTTAGCCACTAAATGAAGCTATGGTATTCCCCGTCCTTGTTCGTCCCGCGGACCTTGGGTTGGGTGGGGGGGGGGGGGGTGGGGTGGGGTGGGGTTGGGAGGTTCCCCAGTATGCATTTTCCTTGTTGACCAATCTATGTTTGCCATTCGTCTATTTCACTCTAGCATTAATAAGTAGTGGATTTGAGCAGTCTTATATATTCATCATTAAAAGAACGCTGCAGTCCTCGAAGCGCCATCCGGCATCAATGCAAAGTGGGAAAATAATTCATGGCTGAAACTTGGGCGACATGCACTCAGCATGCGGTTCGCGCGAAGAACATTGCCGCCTTGTCATTAAGTAGGTGTGTACGTGAACTGAAATTAGCTTACTCCGCCATTGCCACTGGCGATGAATGAATGTGCCAGGACGACGTTAACAAATCCTTTTCCTGTCGTTAGCCTCGTCAGTGACACATCGTAGGTCGGGCGGACAACGAGGACTGATGAGGATCTTTTGCCAATTTAAGCACGATACGCGTTGTTCGTTATATGAACTTCATTCCTCCATTAAATAAATAAATCCTCATTAATCAAACGTCCATTGGGTCAGGCCGTAGTTGCAAAAGTCAACACAATGCATTTATAATATTTGCTTTTAAATAAATCCTCCGGTTTGCAAAAAAGGGCATGGACGCCATTTGTTGTAAACTGTCATAATATGGCGTACAAATGAATAACGACTACAACAAAAAGATACTAGGCGAAGATATATGACTCTGAACATATTGCTCAACTGGGACAATAAATATCTCCTCAAGCTCAGTGGTATTTCAGAGTATCACATATTTTTTACCAACGTTTTTGATGAATGTAGCGTGTGCGCGCTGTCAAGGATTTTCCGTTTTTAATATAACTTTAAAATCTCATCTGAGAGCTAATTGCAACTATTGTCGCATATCCAGGATGTTGGAATTGAGGAAACAGTAGATGAATGCTCTAATCTCGTTCCAGGCTTGCCATCAATGCGCAGTAGTCTCACGAATCCCGTTCACGTCCGCGAAGGTGACGACGCGGTGATTACGTGTGTCGTGCGGGATATCGGAAACAACACGGTGATGTGGAAGAAGGAGGACAAAGAGCGACACAGCACTCGAGTTCTCACCGCGGGCGACAGGAGCGTCACGGCGGATCGCCGCTTCTCAGTGCTGCATGATCCAGGTGAGAACACTCCATATTGCTGCCTTCATCGGCCTTATAGTTGCATTATTCAAGCCCCTATTATCCTCTGAATATCGAATTTATAAAAAACTTTGCTGCTTGCCAACAAACTTATGAAGACTCCAATCATTCTCAGGCAATCAACAATGACAACTTTTTTTTGTAATAAAGAGGTTGAGGGCAAATGCACAAATGCACGATAATCACCCGCTGATGGGTAACCCATGTGTGGGGCTGGCC
>JAOEHK010015925.1:0-10525 GCA_025447835.1 Labidoglobus nevermanni | reverse complement strand
AGCGGAGTTGAAAAATATGTCCATCTCGAACGGTAAGCTATTTGCTATTTTGCACATCTGTACAACCGGCGGGATAAATTAATAAAATTAGAATAAGACTTTGCGTAATGCAGAGAAAACGAAGTAATACAAAGAATAAGAAGGTTAGCAGATCTTTATTGTTTCATTTATTTAATCATGTGCTTACTTTCGTAAGGGCTATCAGCCTTTTCTGGCCCTTCCGCCCTAGTTTTATAAAACCATATGTAATATACAATATAATACTACACAAGAGTAAAGTCCTCTGTTCAAATAAAATAAAAACGATGATTGAATTGAAGTTTCCCAAAATTCTAATTCTTTATTCAGGTGTATGTAACATTGCCATAACATTTGTTACAAGGAGGTTGTACAATGGGCCCAAAGCATAGGACCTAAGGGCTGCGTATGTTACATACCATCTAACAAACCAAGCAACCACCAGGACATCTATATTGTCAGCTAGTTATATATTTCCCAATAAAAAAGCGTCGCATTAAAACTTGCTCTTGCAAACTTGTTGTTTGCTTATTTACATATCGATATAAATTTAAATTTGATTCTTGTGCAGCATTTTTCACAAGCCACGGTGCACCATAAAGTTATTTGCATCTGCTGCTGCTGTTTGACAATCTTCTTCTTAAGGCACGATAACATTTTTCATCATGGTGGCGAAATAATCAACAAGCAAGGCGAATTAAGCAATAAACTGAATTTCCACCAGATGTATGTGCAGGAAGCGCTCTTAGCGTGGTACAACATTGTGCTTGCCACCCCCGAGGACGAGAATTAACCGAGAACAGTATGCTATTATATCATCCGGTGGTGGCGGTGGCAGCAATGCACATTTTCATTTGCACCATTTACACTAGCGGCGGCAGCCACGGCAGCACCAGGACTGGCGTGCTGCAATCAACAGGTGGCTGGACGATTTGATTGCCAGATCATTTGCCGCCTTCGCCACCGTCGGCAATGCTGCATCAACCCCAGGTGGAATAGCTGAGATCATAACGAATACGACAAAGCAAACATTACTTACACCAGGAGGAGAAATTTCAAATTTCACTACGATTTAAGGGAATTTGGGTTCTTCATTATCTAGTCTGTCGATTGATAATGAGTGATAATGAGGTCAGCCATATGCTAGAAAATCAGAGTGTTCCTTTGGAAAATCTCCATCTAATTCCAGATGAATTCATAAACAAATTGCGTTCGCTGGGAGGTTGATGAACCTGCTTAGTAATGAAAACGTAATATGACTGACTATGGCGCTAAACCGAGATCGGGGGAGGAAGGCAATGATATCAAACTGATGCAATCCTGAAATCTGCGATACGGTTCGGACGGAAGACAATTAAAAATGCCATCATGTGCACGGAAGTCGTGTTTCAATGCGAGAGTGAGATCGAGAGAGTGTCAGTGAATATTTCATTCATGTTTTCCGAGCTACAGAATGCTGGGCTCATATGTAGCAGCGTCGTTTCTTTGCTCGCCTTGTTTACCGTGCGCGCACATCAACAAATCCAGACCACTGGCTAAGTGCCGAAACGTGTCATCACACCGCTATTGTTTATTTTCACTCGACGCCCCCGCATCACTGTTAAATGTTGCAACAATCGCATTCGGTTGATTTGACCGGCGCCAAATGAACGCCTCGTTCTCGTTCTTTTTCCATCCGACATTCACGTTATTAGCATTGTTTAATGAGCATTAAGACAGAAGTTTGACAATCATTGAATTCATTCGTTATCTCCTGAGACAATGTGACAAATGCGGCCATAAAAGCAATAAAAATGAAATAGAATCATCAAGCAGGCAATGACGAATACAGAATTTGTTGCTATTGTAAATGCAATGTGAACATTGTCGCACGATGATGACCATTAAAATGTTGTCATAAAATCGTTTAATGACTTGATGTCCCTTCTCGGTTCTTTTTCATTTGTTGTTACATATTCCAATTGGAAGTCTGCGTCATTTGCATATCTCGAGCAATTCGTTCATTAGAATACGCTAATGTGGTAAAAATGCAAATGCTCATAACGAATGAAGATAAAGTCTTGATGTAAATGCTTGCCTTAACTCCACCCGTAATTCTAATGCTCAATATACAATAATATTGGCCTTATGTCAATAATTGCTTTCTGAATATTTCAAAAAATATGATGGCTAAAACAATAAGGATGGAATTACAAAATGGGATTCTCAAGTGTACTAGGAGTAATTAAATCTTGTTTTGAAATTGCATTAGTTTTCGTTATAAAGAGATTTGAAAGTTGTATCAAATTTCAGCAATAAAATTGTGACTGCAAAGTTTATATGAAAAATAAAAGTCGGAGTGGTCGAAAGTTTTTCCCGCTGAGGAAGATTACAAGTGCAAGCATGTGCCATTTATATCAATTAGAACTTATTCATTTACTCATTTCATTTAGCGGATTTAATTTTTGAAATTAAGTGTCAGTGTTTATGTTGCTTTATTGCATTCAGCTTACGAATGCAACTCTAACGCCCTTTTTTCAGTGCAGACGAACGCCTGCAACCGATGATTTTAAATGATTACACGGCTGCAAATTCTAATTAGGAATCTGTTTATCTCTGAATAAATTGCAATCGACATGCGAATCTCTCGCATCGCGATGATTCATTTCTATCTCATCTGAATCGAGACCACCAGCTGTACAAGAAGGATCTTTGGCTGGCTTAATTGTCCTAATTGCCCGCCACCTTGGCGTGTAGGTGGCCATGGAAGAAAGAAGCAATAAATAAAAACGCTCTGAAATCACAGCGAGACCAAGATCATGATGCCGCTGGAGCTTGCAGCGAGAAAACTCGCCTTCATTGTCCACAATCATGCATTCATTCTTCGCCATCGCCACTCGCTTTGTTGCATTATTCATTCCGAATAAATTCCACATCCACCGTGCACCAATTGTTAATTTAATCGACATTATTTTTTAGAATAAAGCTTACATCATCAAATTCATTTTGAATCAATTTCGATTTCTCAAAGGGACTCAAATACGCCAGCAATATCGAAATTAAATTACAACACATTTTTCGAAAATTATTTGCCATTTGGTATATGAAAGGACTTAAATTCTTAGCGTATGCATTTCCCAGCAATGTCTAAGGGAGCTGTAAAAGCATAATGAAACCAGGGATGATTCAAATTAAATTACAAGCGATATAGTTGATTCGCCAACTATCAATAAAACTTTCAACAGGTAGAAGAAGACTTTTCATTGCGCTATAAAATCGTAAAACGTGTCCCACACGACGTCTAGACACTGGCATTCTGAAACTTTTATTCGCTACAGGTCCAGAACAGACGCAACAAGATGAGAAATTTTCTTCCTGTTTAATGCCAGCCATGTAAATTCAATTGCAAACAATTGTACTCGTAATTCCAATGCTCAAATTGTTTTGTATAATAAATTCCTTCAAGGATCAACAAATATCAATTTTAATGCAGTTATTTATGACCCTGATCAGTTCGGATGATCCCTGCTCCTAAGTATAGATGCTACCAGTGAATTCACGCAACATTCTGATGACTAATTATGGAAGGAAGGAAGGAAGTTTAGAAGGCGTCTGCAAGAGTTCATCTGGATTCGGGTTCGTGGCTCTTCTCCGCAAGAGTAAGTAAGTCATCAACGTCTCGAGCAAAAACGCAAGCAACAACAAGATTGCGTTCGTGTTCAATTCTCAATCTTCGATCGCCAGCAAACCAGCAGCCAGGTTCATAAGCACGTAACGCCAACACGACGTCTGAGCACCAGTTCAGCACGCATTTTTATTTCTTGTTTAAAACGTGTTCTTTTTCAATATTTTCCTTCGGCCCGTGCATATTTGGAACAAGGCCGAAATGGCAACAACGCAGTTTAAGGATTCGCAAGCCAAAAGTTGAATCCAATTTTTCATATTGTCGCAGCACATACGGCATCGACACGACAATATCAAATCAATTTAAATTTATACAATATTTTTACAGCATCGGCTGCGTTTCAGCCGAGAGCGTTCATGAGAAATTCAAGACGTTTCTGTGCAACGTGGCTTTGCGCAAAGTTGTGATAAATTGCGAAAGTTTTGCACCACGATCGCTCTTGTTTAAATAATATTTAATCATTTGTTACCCAGTCACATGTGAATACGTTCTATGCCACGATTCTGAGCTGGGAACAGTTTAGCTTAACTTGCATTCCAAGAATTGCAATTGCTATTTGCATGATTAATCCGCTTCGATTTATGGCGGTTTTGTAAGGTCTTCACAAGAGCAAAATTGAAAATGAATGAAGGCGGCTAAAACGCTTGCAATTGAATACATTTCTACGATAAGGGTAAACAATAAAGGGCGCCTTCTCATGTTGGGCAAAACACATTTGAGCGTGCAACTTAAGCTGTAGAGGACGAGATGGGAAGCCACTTAATTTGCATAATTATACAACGATATCATATTCAATCTCAATGTAATTGAGTTAATTAATTAACTTGAAACTTAAGTCTTGCTCAAATATGTGGACATTGAATGTAGAAAACTTCTAGCGTTTCGCGCGCTAATAATTGATAAATAATTGATAAATTTGATTGATCGTTGCATTTCTGCAATTTTGTATATTCACTGTAAGGTCTAGTTAATATTGTTTAATTCATTGCCTACATCATCATAATTTTAACCTTCTCCACTTCTTTGTCATACTTTTATATTGCAATTCATCATATTTGTGCCGTCATGATTTAAATTGATTAAATGTATTGTTGCACTAATGGCTCTGAATTTACAATTTCAAAGTGTATAAGGAGACGGCAGCCATTGACATTTATGCAGAAAATATTTATTGAGAGAGATTAAGTAGAATATTGCGAGGAAAAATGCATATGCAAAAGATACTCGTTTATCATCGTATCTAAATGTCACGCTGATTAAAAGCACCTTATTTATAGTCAAAACGCAATGATTAATTTACATTTGCCAGCTTCCTCTCGTTCGCCACAAATCAATGCATCAGAATAACAATTTGATAACCGTAGAATCAACACTATATAGAAGATTGTAACACTACATCCCAATTTGGAGATTACTCATTAACATCTAATCTAATAACTTCAGAAGCCATCATTATTAAATGACTACATTAAATTAACTACCAAAATGTTGAGGCTACATGATTCGCCATGGAAAGTGTTGGTTGTTTCGTTATAACTTTCCAACCTTGAGATTTTTCCAATATTTGTAATATTCCCGATATTTCAGTGCCGTTTGTCATGCAAAATGTGTTTTTTCAAGCTATAAGTTATTTGCAAATTTCTTTCTCGTTGTTGTTGTCCAGGGAGTACAAAGAACAAGCCCAATATTTAATTTCGATGGAATTATTTGTAGGATGATCAAAATGATGGCCAGTTTATCCCAATGTGCTTTGCACACACTTTGATTTGAATAACTTGGCGAAAAATCGTTCAAATTCGCGTCCATAATATGTTCAAGTACATCTCAATGTGTATTCGTAATGCAGTTCCTTAAATCTACAATTATATGCTTTATTTGCACGCAAACACTTTAGGTGCAGGCGCAAGTGTATTTTTACGGCTCGCCCGAGCCGATAATAAACGAATGTTAAATTATTCAACGCCACCTGATTATTCTGCACGTAAAACTAAACTTATAGGCCGCCTTCGCTGCAAAATTTCAGCAGATTGATACAGGTATTTCTTTCCATATCATTCAGAGCCTGTAAAAGCCCTTGATCTAATACAAAACAACGTAAAACTAGGACTACTTTATAAAGTGGCATTAATCTGCATATAGTGCAGCAACAAAGTGTAATAACAATTGAAGTTTTACACTACAGAACCATATCGCAGGTTAGCAGCCCATTGGCTCTAACTGCATCGCTTCGCAAGGGTGCACGCGAAAGTAATACGTATTCGAATATATTGTATAATACTTAAGTGGATGTTATCACTTATCGTAGCATATCATCGGGCTCGTGTGCATAAAAGTGTTCATAAAGATCCATGCAACTGAGACTCGCGTTCCTCGACGAATTTCAATTGGTAAGAGGAATACGCAATTACGAGCCAGCAGTAGGCACTTATCGATCAATGATTTCAATCGTGGCGCGAAAGAACCATGCCAATAGAAACTAATTGACACTAATTGAAACAAATCAGACGTCCTTTTGTTGTGCATGCGCCCGCCTAATTAATCAAAGTACTGTCGGTCAATGAATGCGCGCTTAAACAAATGAACGATCAAATCTAATATCATTTGAAGAATTTACGAAGCAACAACCAGTAGCCAGTCAATTAGGTTGCTGAAAAAGCTCTGGAAAATCGCATTTCGCCGCTTTCGTGCATACAAAAGCATTTTCGAATACTTTGTTGGCTGCAATTTGCCAACGCATTCGTAAAGGTTGCCCAAGAGCGCCTTTAAAAGCTCTCAAATATCGAAAATTAGGTTATAAACATGACATGGCGTCCTAAGCATGCGCACAGCGATGTTTTCAATGCACTCGCGGCGTTTTAGACGAGTTTCCACATACTCGCACTTGGTAAACAAGTAATGTATGCTTTTCCGGAAACAGATTAGGAGCGAGTCAATTTCATTACAAACTGCATCTACGCGTATTTACGACTCGCGCATGATAACGTATACAAATTTTTAAAAATAGACGCCTGAATGGGGACACTGTGGCGTCATAAAGTTTGTCATTTGACATAATCCGTTGGATGAAGGTGCGCTGATGATAACAGAGAGACGAAGAGACCGAATGAGTTGAGTTAGAATCGTAGTCGATAAATATAGGTGTATTCAATGTGGAGGCCCAAGTCAGCGACGAGGAGGTTAGATGCATGTGAGCGCGTCGCAGACGCAAACGGCCGATGCAGCAGATTTCTTCAATTCGCATTGCAAACGTAAAATTATTGCCACATGAATCATCGCCGGATATAAATGAGCTAACAAATGAAGTACTGCGCAGTGCGTGTCCTTGCTGGAAAAGACTTAATGGTTTATGTTAATGGCCAATGTGTCGCCCATCGTAATCGTTTGACAATTTTATTTTTAAACCGACGCCATGAAGTCATTTTCGAATCCAAGCCGAACATTTGCTGGCTGAATCAAGATGAGAATAACGAGGAACAATCGCTCGTTAAAACACGCATCGTTTCCTATGATTTACGCCGAATACGACCAACACTCAGTATTGCACTGCTTTCTACAAATTCCTGTAATGGGAAATGAAGCATTTACCTTTACAAAGGTGTATTGCAAGCAGGCACATTCAGTACTTAGCTACAATGTTATTAAGAAGAAGAAGAAAAAGAACAATTGTAACTTATGCAAATTTAATTTGCTTAACGTTAGCATAATTAGATTAATAGAAACAAAACATGCTCTGGCAATTATTAGTACTTAAAGCATATTAAAGGATTAGAAATTTCATCTGGCAAACTTTGAGAATTAGCATATTACGCGATTTTCCAGTCAATTGTAAAGACGTGCACATTGTGCGATATTTGGAAGAGCGGAAATATACAATTATTGCAGTAATTAGCTTTGTTAGGTTCATACTTAATAGCTAGATATAAATATTATTGTTTTTTGAAAATGGGAACACCTCCTGCGATCAATTAATTGTCGAGAACACTCAGTGTAAGAACATAACCAACAAGTGGAAATCTGGTAGCGAACGCACGTTTAGTTCAATGACTCTACAATACTTTGAACTCAATCAAAGAACATCTCGTAATCAAAACGAAAGAAAAGTGAAAACACTGGTGTCAAATAGCCTTCAAAACTAACAATTCCCTCAATAGACACATCAATAACAGCAAAGATAAAACAAGAAAAGAAACAGTATGGCGTGTACTTGTTAACATGCAAGGACTGCCCGTCACAATATGTAGGACAAACAGGACGAACCTTTAAAGAAAGGATAAAGGAACATCAACACAGCTACATCAATGGGAAAGAAGATTCCAACTACGCCAAACACCTAAATGACGAAGAACATTCATTCAACCAGGAATTCAAAATCTTACATAGACAACAAAAAACCAAAAACTTAATTTATTAGAATCTCTAGAAATCAATAGAAGAGCTAAATCTAATACATTACTCAATGACCATCTCGACATCTGTAACTCCCCACTTTTAAATTTGTATTGCCAAAATGTATCCCCCACACCCACTTTAAGTTAGCAATGTATAAATAGGTCTACACAATACTGCCTAATTCATATTTGCCTGATGAAGGTACTGTGTACCGAAACGTGTTGCAGTGTCAACCAATCTTTTAAACTCCTTTATTAAAATTACTGCAATCTTCAAAAAGTGAAAACACCAGACATCAAACCGAACTGAGATTGGTTGCGTTATTCGAGGGAATCTTTATATGATACTTGTGGAGCACCCAGCGTTGCTTGGGCTTTACTACTATTCGCACATCTGCCCGTCCCCCTGTTCGCAATCGGTCCCGTGTGCATTCGTTCGGTAAACAATCGCTGCTTGGCAACGGACGGAGACGCATGCGCAGTAAACCGTCGTCGAGCGCGATTGCAGTGCCGTTTTTCATGAAAAGTTATGGCTTTTTCGCTATAACTTTCGAGCTATGAGGTTCTTGCAATTTTCCTTTGCGTTAGTGGTGTTCCAGATGTTTCCATCCAATTGTTTGTATTTTACGAGTGAAACCATGACACATACACACACAGACAGATATTCATTTTTATATAATGGACGAGATCAATATGAACCATCTTCGCGAATCTCAGCACGTGGAGGACAAAACCTGTCCACCTTATTTGTACCTGGCGAGGAGAGGCGCAACAGGCGTATGGATATGGAATGGTGAAGAAGCTATTACCTGTCTAATAAATAATACAATTCCACCTACGAATCCATGCATTAATTATAAACAAAATCACCAATTGTGGAGCTCAGTTGAAGGTTTTACACACTTGGTGGTTCTTTAGCTGACATTTGCTCAGCAGAGAAAATAAATGAGTGTTTCTTAGAAATCGATGCACTATTACTATTTACCTATTGGTTCTTGTAAAATACTTGTGCTAGGAATACTATGATTGTGACGGCTTTTAAAGGCAGCGGGGTGATTCAAATCGAGCAACACTGTTCCAGTTTCGCCTGTGCCTGCCCACAAGCAAACAGCAATTAGTTATTGTCACATGAACAGTGTCGTTCTGCCCACTTTTGCGACGGCATCGTGCATTGAATTCAAAAGTGGCCGCCACACGTGGCGGAAAATAAATTTCGCCTAATTTAAAGTTCAGTCGTCTGCATTGCCAAACAAGGATAAACTGGACTAACTTTTAAAATATTGGCGTCCGCTCCATCTGGCCAGCGAATAATTTAAGCCAACAGAAATGCAAACAGACGGCAACTTTTTGTTACAATTTCAATGGAATTGCAAATGCATCTGTCAATTGACGCTTTGGACGAAAACGATCAAATTAGCAACGTTGCCAAAATACGCATATTTTCAATGTATCTCTCTCTATACCTCTGTGTGTCCTTGATTTGTGCCTGAAATACAAATAATTCGATCGTAATGAAATATTGGCCAAGTTCATTGTACTCCTGGGATAATGAGAACGGGAAGAAAAATTTGAAAAACCTCATGGTTGGCAAATTATAGCGCGTAATCATTGATAGTTCTCAAGTAGAAAGAAACGCTGGAAAGAATCGATGAATCTATCGATTTCTTTCGTTTCTACAATCGGTAACATTCCAATTTGCGCAAAGATGTTCAAGAGTAACGAAGAGGCCGGCCGTAATTCGAATGAATGATAATTGGGCATGCTGAAGTGTTCCGAGACAAGAAGATGGAGCGTCTGAATGAAGTTGTCTAGTAGTCGAGTGGACGAAATAAACGTTCTAATTACAGCGATTTTAATTCAATAGAGAAGCACCGGAAAACGTATTAGATTACGCGGAGTGCGCAACTTGAATAATTAAATCAAAACTTCGCATATGCGATATTTGTATTAGTCTCCGACAATGCACAACGCCAAACTAGAAATACATCACACGCCATTACTGGGTGTTACAGCAATCTGCAAGACATAACTCATTGAATGCCACGTGCTAAGGGACGACATACCTAACCTGATATAAGCGAAATTGATACTTAGTTGATATAATGCCGTGCAAGAATTCCTGTCGAAGGGGCCTATTGAGGTTTATGAAATATCCCAAACTTCGAATCAAAGTCATTTAACGAGAAATTGAACACTACTAAGCTATAAGCGATAATTACTTAGCGCAAAGTCGACCACACCAGACACAGAAACATGAAACCAATTTGCAAGTTTAAATAAAATTCTGATTAGATAAGCAGTTCTTTAATTCGCAACCTTACTTCCGCTACAATATTGCGAACGTCGAATATTGAAGATACACTGGTACCTCGAGATATGAATGCCCTGACATACGAATGTTTTGAGATACGAACTGCCGAGCCAGGGATATTTTGCCTTGAGATACGAACAAGAT
>JAOEHK010015904.1:0-10528 GCA_025447835.1 Labidoglobus nevermanni | reverse complement strand
GCTCCTAGAAAGCGTCATCAGAGATGCAGTCACATACACCGAGCACGCCAAGAGGAAGACCGTAACCGCCATGGATGTTGTATACGCGTTGAAACGCCAAGGCAGAACTCTATACGGTTTTGGAGGTTAAACAAGAAGATGATGATATTTATATAAATATATAACAACAACAAATACCGGTTCTTTTCAGAACCACAACATTTTCTAAGAATTTTTTTATTTTAAAGATAATAATAAATATTTACTATGCAATGCTATATGTAAAAGAGTTAGTTAGTTAGTTAGGCAACCAATATCACAATCCACGTTGCCATAACGATGGCAACGTTGCATCGCAATAATCGGCTGCTGCGTCATCACTTTCTCTCTCTCACTCTTTCTTATCAAATTAAGATCTGCACACTCGGCTCAGGGTAGACAGATTTTACTCACTCCTTTCAAATAAACTAAATAAATAAATATATATAAAAATTATATTTATTTCATAACATAATATAATTGAAACCTCTCGAACTATCTATCTAAAAATAAATAAAAACGAATATACCTATCTAAAAAATATGAATATGAATGAATGAATGAATGAATGAATGATTGAATGGCAATTATTATTAACAACTTTGATATCAAAAATTAGTTGATAGATTTGTGGCCCTGAGAAGGGCCGTGTTTTGTTTTTTGTTCTTCTTCTTCTTCTTCCAATCAATTTATGGTTTCTTTTCAGTCTTCTTTGGTAAGAGTACTGCTTGAATATTGGGAAGTACACCACCTTGGGCAATAGTAACGCCGGAGAGGAGTTTGTTTAATTCCTCGTCGTTACGGATGGCCAACTGCAAATGACGTGGAATGATACGCGTCTTCTTATTATCGCGAGCAGCATTTCCAGCCAACTCGAGTACTTCAGCCGCAAGGTATTCCATAACGGCGGCGAGGTACACAGGTGCACCAGCTCCTACACGTTCAGCGTAATTTCCCTTACGCAAGAGACGATGGATTCTGCCGACTGGAAACTGTAGTCCAGCACGACTTGAACGTGACTTGCTCTTTCCCTTAACTTTACCACCCTTGCCGCGACCAGACATGATTATTAGATTTTTATTAAAGTAAAAGTGTACAGCGTCAACCAACAACACACAACCAATATTGGCTACGAAAACGTCAAAGTCAACTATTTATAAGGTAGGGGAAGTAGTGGGGATAAAAATCCTTGAACGCTTATCGTTTCCCCTCGTGACGCTCATGCGTTCATTCTGGCTGTGTTAAGAGGCGAAAAGAGGCGAAAATTTTTTAAAGTTCTACGTGCACGTACGAAGAGTAGTAGTCGTTGTTGTCTATCTATCTATCAGAATGCCACCAAAAACAAGCGGTAAAGCAGCAAAGAAGGCTGGTAAAGCCCAAAAAAATATTTCGAAGACTGACAAGAAAAAGAAGCGCAGGAGGAAGGAAAGCTACGCCATTTACATTTACAAAGTGTTGAAGCAGGTGCACCCGGACACCGGTATCAGTTCTAAGGCGATGAGTATTATGAACAGCTTCGTCAACGACATCTTCGAACGTATCGCCGCAGAGGCCTCCAGGTTAGCGCACTACAACAAGCGTTCAACAATCACCAGCAGAGAGATTCAAACTGCTGTCCGCCTATTGTTGCCTGGTGAATTGGCCAAGCATGCTGTCAGTGAAGGCACCAAAGCCGTTACCAAATACACCAGCTCCAAGTAGACATCAAGCAGATGAAGCAGTCTCTTAAACTTAAACTTAAAATATCGGTTCTTTTCAGAACCACAAAACTATCTATATAATTTTTTATCAAAATAATAATATACATACTTACCTCACACTACACACTACACACTACAGAGTGTTGGGAATGTAAATGAAAAACAAGAACTGGGATTTTTTTATTTGGTCCTAGAATCGGCCTCTTTTCGTACCTTCACGGTACATGCGAACAATATAAGAATAAAAAAAACATACATACATCAATCACACAATATCAATACAAATCAGGATAATCACACAATGCATAATCTTAATTTAATAATAATGTTCATCACTTCATTTTCCTGTTTCCATTTACCAATTTCATATCGCTGAGATGATAATGACTTGCAGGATTATCTGAAAAAGAAGAGAAAAAAAAATACATAATTGTTATCACTATTTTAAGAGAAAATTCTAAATACTTACTTTTAATGAAGCTAATTTAGCTAGCAGCTATTCAAATAATGATGGTTGTTGCGTTGATTCAGCGAAATTCAGTCAATGTATAGTCTATTCATCAAGCATCAGCGATGCTACGTTGGTTGCATGCGCGCGTATGCTTAGTGCATTGATTACTAGATGGCCGGCTTAAGGAGATGAAAAAGAATATATTAATTTTAATATGATATAAATTAAATTAAATTAAATTAGAGTTAAAACTTTATAACTCCAATCAATCAACATAGTTCCCGAAAACATAATTACAAAATGAGAAAAATACACTTTATACAACTAACTTATTCAAAGTAAATATGTACCATATACAATATACATATATATAATTATAATTATAATTAATGAAAAATAATTATAATTAATATATTATTTTTTGAAAAAGTCAGTAATTTTTAATTGTTTTCCATTAAAAAAAAAAAATCTCTATCTACAATGTTTTTATAATTAATAAAAATTATTATATTATTTTTAATATAATATAATAATTAAAAATATATTATATTATAAAATTTTATAACATTATTACCAGTTCGTCTATTGTTTGTTTATTTGTATGAAAAATCAAAATTTCTGTGAAATATCTTCTTATATTTTTAATGAAAAAAAGTACCTACTTTTATAATCGGTTTATGATAGGGTAAACATCCGGCACAGATTCGATGCAATAGAAAGAATCATAAATTTTGGAAAGTACGCAGCGGTTAAAAAATTTCGAGTTATAGAGTGTATTTCGTATATATTATTTTTTTTATTACGGGTTAGTTACGGAGAAATTTGAGATAGGGAAATTTGGAGTTAGTTATGGATGAAAATTTATATGTAAAATGCTAGCTAAAGGTATGAATTTCTAAAAAAAAAATTCGAGTTATAGAAAATTTCGACTTATAGAAAAATTCGACTAATGGAATAATTCGAGTTATAGAAAATTTCGAGTTATAGACTTTTGACTGCAGTTAATTGTGAAAATATTTAATTATATTAGCAAGCAATTAAATAATATGTATATAATGTATATAATTCACTGTGTGTGTGTCAGTAATTAGTTTCGTTGCTTGGCAATAGTGAAAATAAATAAGTGAATAAGTTAATATGTCATATGTCTAATGTCTACGTCACTGTCATATGTCTATGCAACTGCCACTGTCATATGCCATACGTCATATGTCATAATTGATTTGTCACTTTTGACAATTAATCTAAAAATGATCTGTCACTGTCACAGTCACAGTCACATTGATGCTAGCGGCCGTTGTATTTTTTACACAACGCGCTTAATCTATTACTACTTGTAAGAAAATAAAGCAACTAACTTACATGCATCGTATATGGAGCAGCATCAATAATTAAATAGCGCCTTTTTTATTTAATAAATTGAACGATATATATTATTTATAAATTATATTTTTGCCATATCGGCGGCGAACGCGCGCCTTTCTGATGCGGCGCCGTGAGGCAGATTGCCTCTTTGCTACAGCCTGACGACGGCACTGAGCAGCATATTCTAATCATTTTTCTTTTTAACACCACAAGTCCACAAAATGCCAAAAACCATCCAATTATTATCCAATTATGCTGTATGTTATGATGAAGTTAGGTTGTAGTAGTAAATTATCAGTGCACAGTGTACTTACATATCTGCAAAACAAATAGAAATGTGAAATAATCAATACTCTTAATTAATGTATGTAAATATTTTGCTACTTTGCCATGCGCACTAAAATAACGCAATGAAATGTTACTTACATGCAAGTGCATCATCTTACATTCAACGTCAGATAATAAATAATGTAGATTAATAACGTGTAAGTAGTAACGTTTGTTCACCAGAAACTACACAGTCGTTTACAATCAACAGTAGCAACAACGAACGAATTAAGGTTGTTAAGTCCTGGACAAAATATGAGTGATGTCGTCATATGTGATGTTGACAGCGACTATAAAAAAAAAGAAAATATATTAAAATATGTTCATTTCTAGCTAATATATACATATTAGATGCATTTCAGCGTGAAATTTTAATATAAAATGTAAATATTTACTTACATGTACGGATTAAGTGGGTTGCATACGTTAGATAATGTTATTGTTTTTATGAAATCCCATTTTCAGGTTACATTTCACTTTACTTCACTTCGCACGTAATACAGACACTATAAAACAACTAATTGTTTATTAAGTATGCATTTGACACTTTCTTTTTTATAAGAAATTGATATTTTCTCACCAACACACGATTTTTCATTAATAAAAGCACAAGCGACGGCAATTTCACATTGTCTCTTCGTTAATATATTTCATAACACAAATCTCATGATGTTAGAGCACATAATAAGCATTAATTTAATTCACTATACACCAACACACTGTTTCTTTTCATCATCATCAACAGCAACAGCAAGAAAGACGACGACAATAAAACAACAACAACAACAACAACAGCAACCGACGGCAGATTACACGCTGCTTGTCAATGCAATACCAACGCACACAATTAATTCACATATATACTATAACACAAATTATGATGTATTAGCACATACTATTAGTTTAATTCACTAAGTAAAGTGTTGTTTAATTAAGCTTACATACATTCTTTGTAAGTAAGAAGCTCATGTACATTTGACAGCGCGGACAATAACATGGGGAAGAATGGCTAAGATATCCGATAACAGAGGGCGCCGCTTATACGATATTGGCTATTTTCACAATGTTTATTCTATTTTATTGATTTTTTTTAATGAATTAGTATATATTAGTGCATGAAAGTGATGTTTTTATTTATTATTAATTGTTTTATAACATATTATATATTTTTTTCGTATTTTATTCATATGCCAAATGAAAAGTATTGGCGATTAACGTTAGAGGACACGACATGTATGATATTAATATAAAATTCTTACTTACTTTACTTACAAGTGTATTTTGTTTATTTCTTTGCGTATTTAACTATAATTTTTATGTATTATTTTTTGTCGTCTTTACGCGCGCTTCTCTGCTTTCTTTCTGACACGATGACCAAACGATATCTACGAGCTATGAGCAGGTAGTGCAATAAAAAAAATGTGTGTTATGAGGGGAAATACCCAAATTCTATACAACCCTCAAGATGTGCTTTTTTTTCTTGCTTTCTTTCTTTCTTTCTTTCTTTCTTTCTTTCATCTTAAAAATACATTTATTTATTATAAATTAAATTAAGTCATAGTAATGAAATCAAATGTAGTAAAATCAATACATGATTAAAAATAATAACAATAAAATTGTTCAAAAAAAAAAAAATATATCAAATATCATATTAAATAGATGTTTAATAAATTTACCGTTAATTATAGCACAAAATATTTTAACTTTTATTAAAAAAAAAAAAAGAAAAAAATATATACAGCAAATTTTTGATAACAAAATTGGTTAAATTATTTTAAATAATCACGTTAAAAATAATACACAAGAAAAAAAAAATAAGACAGTTATCGAAATGATGATTTAAATTAATAAAGAGTATCAACGCATAATGACAATTATCGAAAATTTACTTTAAATTATAAAACATTTTTACAATAATACCACCTATGTACATATGTAAGTAAGTAAATTGTTTTGCTTATTTTAAACATATACATTATGTGGATCGTTCAGTTTGAAAGTGGATAAAGACAAACTTTTTTTTGTTCTGTTAGAGAAAATTAAAGGTTAGCATAGTTTGTCAATTCAAAAATATCAGTAATTACTAATTTGATTACATATATAAATTCCTTTTAGGCAAATATAACTAATTTTAAATTGAACACCGAAAACAATTGAGCATAAAATCTCTTTTTTTCTTCTTCTTCTTCAATCCACTTTCAAACTGAACGGTCCATATGTATTTAGTTTATTAATCTGACTGAGAGAGCGCATAGGATGTGCACCGCTCGACGATTTTAGCTATAGCGCTTTACTACTCACTCACTCACTCACTCCTTCATTCGCCACCACGAACAACGAGAGTTAGTTGTTCTTAGGTTAGGTTACCACACCGTGCACACTTACTTATACTAATTATTACATTCTCTCTCTCTCTCTCTCTCTACATACACACGTGTGTGCTCATTTATTATTATTTGCTGCTTATTTGCTTGGTCCTGCGTCCTAAAGTGCTCACAATCCGAAAGTCCGAAATCAGATGCATTCAGCATCAGCAACAACAACAACAACAACAACATCATTTCAATGTGGATTATAGTGCGCGTGTTTTAGTGAATTTTCACTAATGTTAATGTTTGTGCGATTTGTGAATAGTGAATAGTGAATAGTGAATATGAATGCTTGGTAAGTACTTTTTAAATTAATACATAATTAACATGGCCGCATTTAGCTAGCTCCCATTAACATTTTCATTTAATTGTCTATTACATTTCGATAAATATAAAATTTATATGCGGCAACACAGTGTATGTAAACAATGCAGCGTGAGATCAGCGTTTGTTTAATTTCTAAGCGCTCGTTCGCTCGCTCGCTCGCTCGCTCGCCGCTTATCGCTACGGCGGCATCATTATTAAGAGTACGAAAATAAATAAACAGAATCAAATCAATGAATTAATGCTTGACAAACATTTTTTATTTAATTAATAAAAAAAAAAAAGAAAAGTTTTTATTTTTATATTTTATTCTTAATTAGAAATTTAATTTTTTTTTTTTTCGTTTTTTATCTTAAATATAAATTATTGCAAATACAATACAGAAAATTAGTTAATGGCCCTTCATAAATGTTTTTTTTTTTTTTTTTTTTTTTTAATAAAATTTAGCGTACTATATTGCGGACATGTTGCCATGAGCTATTCATTCGTTCGTTAGTAGAATTTATATTTATTTTTATCTGATCAAATTCATCGTGTATTACGTATTCGGTTATAGCGACACACATACACACAAAAGAAAGAAAAAAGGAATGAAAGAAATAGAAATAAACATTTACACAAACATAAATTTAATAATAATATAAACACACAGATATTTTATGTAGATGCGGAGAAAGAGAGGGAGATACGATACGATACAAATGCATACTTACTTACACACAAATATATTTATTCTTTACAATTTATTCAAAATTAATATTATCCTAATTAATTCATTCGTTCATATTCAATTATTACTTACCGTTATTCTATCTACAATTCGAAAAGAAAAACTATTATAATCTTTCAAAATTATCGTATAATATGTACGAACGCTACGAACTTTTAACAAATCGAAAATCTTCATCACACATTTTATTCGTTATGACTCTCTCATTTTAAATAGATTTCTCCCAATCTCCCAACTAGCTAGTTGAATGCAATTATTACATTACTATTCCTTGACAATTTATCTATTATTAATCTAGATTTTTTTTACAAATTTCCAGCTGCCTTTGCAGAAAATTAAACTAAAACTCAACTTTTATCCTCGCTCGCTACTAACATCCTACGTTTGAACGTCTCCCATTTCGTTACCCTTCGACTATTTGGCATAGATTTTTTTTCAGATTGTTAACAACCTTTTGTACTATGCACAGCAATAGCATTTCCAAATATTCCAATATTAATTTGCCTAAAATCCAGCGATCTTTTTCATATTTCTGACACGCTCTTCGCCCTGGATAACTAGATAACCTTCGATTACGATAAAATTCCAACTACCTAGCCGTTCGACGCCGTCCTCCGTGTACCCTTGGACAAGTTGGCTATGAAATTCCTTAGATAAAACTTTTAACAAAATATTTTGTCTAAAAAAAAAATCCATTTTTTTCTGTGAATTTTTATAATCTAATCTAACAAATCTATAAGTAAATATGACTGACGTACAAAATACATCAAGTTCAGCGGCAGCAGTTGATACATCTGCAACAAATGCAAGTGCTACAACAACAACAACTGCATCAAAAAAGCAGCAAGCTACATCCAAAGCTGCTGCTGCTGCATCATCGAAAAGCCCAAGGTCCAAGCCGTCACGTCCACCAACATCCGAGATGGTATGTAATGCGATTAAGAGTTTGAAGGAGCGCGGCGGTTCGTCATTGCAAGCAATTAAGAAATACATTGCTTCAAATTACAAAGTTGACGCTGAGAAAATTTCGCCATTCATTAGAAAGTATTTGAAAAGCGCCGTTGTGAGTGGTACATTAGTGCAGACGAAAGGAAAAGGTGCATCCGGCTCGTTCAAATTGGCGCCTCAAGTCGGTGGCTCTTCGGCAGCAGCGCAATCTGGAGCAGCTGGTGATAAGAATAAGAAGAAGAAGAAGAAGGCGGGCACAACGGCGGCGGGTGGTGCTAAGGCATCGAAAGCAGGAGGTACAGTGGGCAGACCTTCGAAAAAAGCGACAGCCGCCACAGCAGCAGCAGCAAGTCCAGCTGGTAAAGTTAAAAAAGCGAAAAAAGCAGCCGCAGCAAGCGCTGCAAAGGCATCGCCGCTCGCTAAGCAAACTAGCGCTGCCGCAGCAAAGAAGGCAGCCGCCGCATCAAAGAAGAAGGGCAAAGCAGCAGCAGCGGCTAGTGAAGGAAAGAAAGCTACTGTTGCAGCCGCATCGTCGCCGGCCGCAGCCGCCACTGCTGCATCGAAAACAAAGAAGGCAGCTGAAAAACAATCGCCGCGCTCACCATTGAAGGCAGCTACCAAAGCAGCCAGCCAAGCTAAGTCGCCATCGAAAGCGCAGAAGAAGGCAACAAAAGCTGGTCCGACTAAAAAGCCAAAAGCACCCAAACCAAAGCGTGCAAAACCAGCAGCAGCTGCAGCTAAAACTGCGTCATCGCCTAAAAAAGCAGCTCAATCGCCGAAGAAGAAATAAATCCTAATAATGGTGATGATTAATAATTTATTTATTAATCATTATTGCATTAATGATGAACAATAAAATGGCCCTTTTCAGGGCCACAAATTTTATCAACTAATTTTTTTATCAAATCTATAAACGCTCTCTGAAATGCATGTAAATGTAAATGTAAATGTAGGTGTATAACTTACATTTGTTTGTTTGGTCCATATAAAAGTGCATCATCATCAACATCAAAATAAATAAATATAACTATGCACATAATTGACAGAAATGTCATAATGACAGTTTTATTTATTTATTACTATGTTGTTGTTATGGATCTACCCCATATTCATATGCGGACCAATCACACGAATGTATGCTTCTAATCTTTTACGTGATTGGTCCATATGATTTTATCATAAACAAAGGCTCGTTGCTCCGCCGTAGAGCGGGTAGACTAACTATCAATCAATATTCACATAATAATTTCTATTTTTTTTTCTTTTTCTTCTTTCTTTTTAGGACATTAGCAAATGCAAATAGGTAATAATTTATGTATTTATATTCATAATCGTTTTTATTTATGTTTTTGTGGTTCTGAAAAGAACCGGTCTATTATTTGTATTAAATTAAATTAGTAATAATTTAATTTAAGCACGTTCTCCACGAATACGACGGGCCAATTGGATGTCTTTTGGCATGATTGTGACGCGTTTTGCGTGAATTGCACACAAATTTGTATCTTCGAAAAGCCCCACTAAGTACGCCTCTGATGCTTCCTGCAATGCCATAACGGCAGAGCTTTGGAAACGTAAGTCGGTCTTGAAGTCCTGTGCAATTTCACGCACCAAACGTTGGAATGGTAACTTGCGGATTAAGAGTTCAGTACTCTTTTGATAACGACGAATCTCACGCAATGCTACCGTTCCAGGGCGGTAACGATGTGGCTTCTTAACGCCGCCGGTTGCTGGTGCACTTTTACGCGCCGCCTTAGTTGCAAGTTGTTTGCGCGGAGCTTTGCCGCCAGTAGATTTACGTGCCGTTTGCTTAGTACGAGCCATATTTTTTTCGAGTCTTTCAGTTAATGAGTGTTACCTCGCGTGAACGTTAACTAAATGATGAATTTTGCCCCTCTTTTCAAATATTTATAGACGTTACAGGTTACAGGTTGAAACATGAGAGAAACAAGTTTTGATAACTAGTGAGTCAAAATTATATAAAACCATACATATATGTTGCATGTTTCAGTTGTTCGAAGCTGTCGCAAGAGTTAGTTGTTCTTCAGTTCTACTACAAAGAAGCTAGAAAAAAATGACTGGTCGTGGAAAAGGTGGAAAAGGTCTTGGAAAAGGAGGAGCAAAACGTCATCGTAAAGTTTTGCGTGATAATATCCAAGGTATCACCAAGCCCGCTATTCGTCGTTTGGCACGTCGTGGTGGTGTAAAACGTATCTCCGGTTTGATCTATGAAGAAACCCGTGGCGTCTTGAAAGTGTTCCTAGAACACGTCATCAGAGATGCAGTCACATACACCGAG
>JAOEHK010015871.1:0-10538 GCA_025447835.1 Labidoglobus nevermanni | reverse complement strand
TTAAGAAACAAGTCTAGTTTCTGAAAAACCATTATTAGTATGGAGTTGAAAACCGTCAATGCCTCTTCGATAAACTATCTTAGAATTTTGCGAGCCTAAGGTATAAAGGTATAAATCAGCAAGCGCGTGATGACTATAAACAAAATATGGCTTGGATAATATAATGAAAGGATTCATGCTTGAAAGCGTTCCTATGCTATACTGGAAAAAGCTCCGCTAGTATTGTAGTGTTCTTAAACAAACTTATTTATGAACAGATCCTTTGGTATGTGGATCGGAACTAACTTCATACGAGCCCAACCTCGACTTTAGCCAACTGTTTGATGAAGATTCTAACGACACGTTGCCGATTGCCGAGACACCTGCGGAGACATTGGATGAATCCGGTTCTATAACTACGCCGCAGATTATTACAAGTCCACCCAGTTTTCCCAAGGGAGAAAATTAGTCATTGTTTCTCGTGCTTTTATAGTCAAATATGGTATCGAATGGAAGTCGTAATTTAATGGGAGCTTTTTTTATTTTTTGCAATAATTGTAACTTTAGAATCGCTTTATTTCTCTCAACGTTCTTTTATTCCATTCCGAATTTATGACTTGTACACGTGGGTTGAAAATTACTTGAGAGAACGATACTTAGTACTTGAATATATATTGAATAGTTTTCTAACACAACAATGCTCTAATATTGTACATAGTTTACTTCAACTTTGTTACGATTTGCTTAGGATTTTCTACGAATGTACGTGCTTGATTTCAAATTTCATATATTGATATGCATTATACGATTTTAAACGTTTCAATTAGCGTACACTAATTTGTTTTGAATACTATTATATTTATTACAAAGTTAGCATAGAAACGCATTATAGATTGCAAAAACGAAAATTCGCAAATGATAATAACAAAACACAGATAACTATTTCAATTTACATTGTTACTTCTGAAATTGAAATTGAAATAAATATTTTAATTATCTAAAACGGATGAAGAAACACTGCTCTCCTGATATTATTTCCACCTTTAAGCGGGCAACCCCTCTCCGACCCCAGCAGCTACCAGCTGATAAGTCTGTTTTCGACCATCAGCAAAATAACTGAACGCGCGATTCTCTCACGACTACAAGAGTTTGCCGAAGAAAACCATTCCCGACTGCCAGTTCAGTTTCCGGAAACAAGCAAGCATTCGACTGGATTTGGCACTACGGCCTCGTGTACAAACTCATCTGACTCTGCGCACCGCGTTACCTTATACCACAGTTTCTCAAAGCGGGTGCCGCGAAACTTTTGATTTGATTACATCTACTCAATGCAGTACCAATCTACGTGCCATAAAAGAGCAAAATAGAAAAGCAATCGTTTTCAACGAAACCGTATAAAGCGCCATTTAAATAGCGTTTGGGGAATTCTACACAATACTCGGTATATACGCGTGCAAGATTAGACTATTAAGCGGGTCATAAATAGTAATAACTCAATCTAGATATTGTAGTTTTATGGCTTTGGGATGCCGCGAATTGTAGTTTTATGGCTTTGTTATGCCGCGAATTGTAGTTTTATGGTTTTGGGGTGCCGCGAGTTGTAGTTTTATGGCGTTGGGTCCAATTTTTAGTCATCAATAAGGCAAAGTCCGAGGCCATTTGCACCTCCCACAAACTCTCCCTACGCCGTTGAAGGTCAACTCCAAGGAAATTCCATGGAAAAATCCGTGAAATACCTTGGAGACTACTTCAACCGCCGGCTTATCTGGGGCACCACGTTCAATACATCCGTCGCAAGATGCTCGTCGCGTCCATGCAACTGCAACCCATTATCACCTCCACCAAGCTGATAGTCGCATTGGCATGCATCCGTAGCTTGTTCACCTACGCCCTCCTCATCTGGGGTGCACAATACCTTGGCGGCTCAAATTCCTCACCGAGGCTAACTCCCCGTTCTAAGAAACATCGTTAATGCTTCGTATTAGCTTCCGCGCTTCAGTGGTGGGTCACTCTAACCCAGCCATTTACGAAATCTCCGGGTACGCGCCCAGAGACTCCGACAGCTACCCCTGGCCTTCCAGCCTGGTGAGCGACCAAGTTATGTAGTCAGGGTCAGCTACCAGGTTAGATATCCCCATGACCGGCCCTTTAACCTCTGCCTCTGCTATCCCGTAAGGCTTAGCAGCTACATTAGCATATAGCCAGAGAAAGGCCATAGCATAAGAACGGGGTTTAGTGGGTCGGTCGAGCATAGCATTGTCTTCAGCTGCCTATCCCAGTGGCCATCCCCACACAGGGTTTCCATCAGAGGGTTACTTCCGTTCAGTTGTGCATTTGCCCTCAACCTCTTCATAAAAAAGTATCCTTTTCGTAACCTCAAATGTTCCCTGCTTATTTGATAAATTGTAAATAGCTTCCTCTGAAATATGTTATTCCTAATGTTAATTCCCATATTGTTAATAACATATTTCTGGAAGTGGCTAAAGGGAGGCAGTGAGAAAAGTCTGGCAGGTAAACATGTTTGTATCGTTGGGGGTTCCAGTGGTATTGGAAAATCAGTCGCAATTGAAGCGGCTCAAAAAGGGGCTTATGTGACCATAATCGCGCGAGACCGACGGAAGCTGGATGCTGCGTTAGACGAGATTCAAGCTTCGAAGCAGAACGATGGACAGCAATTCGTGGCAGTGAGTTTGGACTGCTCCGAAGCGTTCAAGACCATCGAGGAGATCAAGCGCATTGATCGAGCGCATCCCGTTTTCATGTTCGTTTGCTGTGCTGGATACGCATCCTGCGGCATATTCGAAGACTTCGAGCTCGCTGATATAAAGAGGCAGTTCGACGTCAATTATTTCGCCACGGTTTATCCCTTGAAGGCCATTTTACCCCGCATGAAGCGGCGAAATGAAGGCATTGTAGTCATTACCGGCTCCCAGGGTGGTTTATTTGGAATTTACGGCTATTCGCTATATGCCAGCACAAAATTCGCTTTGCGCGGCCTTGCTGAGGTCCTGCGAATGGAGTACAAGGACTACGGCGTCTCGGTAACGCTTTGTCTACCGCCAGATACCGACACACCCGGTTTCGAGACGGAAAACAAAACAAAGCCTAAAGAAACAATGCTAATTTCGCAATCTGGCGGATTGGTCCAACCGGAAGTTGTAGCCAAACAAATGATAAAAGATGCATTGGTAATTGGCATACCTCTCACATTGAAAATGATGTTGATTTGCATTGAAATGTTAATAGAGGGGCAATTTCATGAGCTACACCGGCGTGGAGAGTTGGATGATTACAACTTTATGCGTGGGAATGTCACCGTTCATGTCTGGGTTCGAGATCGTTTACCAGGCAATGATAATGGGTCCATTGCGGTTACTATCCGCATATTACATTTCTTCATTCCAACAGGTCGTTACAAAGTGCAAGAAAGAGCGAGAAGAAGTGGAAATACTTGAAAAGAAATTGTAAACTCTTGATTGCTTATTGTATTTTGCATTTACGCAAATGTCTTCTTTTAATGTTAGATTCACAAACGCATACAGAGTATATAAGGGGAACACACACTATAAATAAACTGAAACCTAAATGCAATTACACTTTGCGGCATTCTTCGCGATCAGCATTCGCTGACCAATCACAAATATGGCTACTGGATTGATAAATCAGTCCCGCTTCACAACTGAATTCCGTAAGAGAATTGTGAACGCAACGGTAGTACTGAAATAAAGCAATTCATTTGCGAAAATCATAGCGAACTTATACCTTCATACCTTTGAGCAATCCTCGTGTATTAGATAATCTTGATCTTTGCAATCCTTGTCCGTTGATATGGGATATCCAGTTGGCTGCTGCGAGGTTTGTATTGGCGGATAACTTTGAGTTGTTGTTGGTAGAGGTTTCTTAGCAGGTTTTGCGCTAGTGGGTTTAGCTGGCAATGATCCTTCATTGGGATTGCTTGGAGTGCTTGGCGGGCGACTCCATTCAGGCTAAAACATTCAATTTGCGAAATCGTCTAATTGCTTTCAATGAAATACAATCTTACGCGTTTGGTAGTTGAAAATTGTGACTCAGGTACTTGATAGTCCTTCATGTTTGCCCACATAATCTCCATGAGAACATTTTTGGGCCCACAAATACCATAGAAGTCATCCATGTCGATAGCCCAAGTCATGGCGCCGCCGTATCCCATGTTCTTTATAAAGTCCATCTTAATTTGCACACTTTGAGGGTTCTCATAGCCCACCCATTGAGTGCCCTTGTAAGTGAAGGGCACTTTACCCAGCTCATCCCAACGCTGCGTCCACCCGCTTTCTTTCCGAATCAGTTCTTCGCAGATTTCGTAGTATGCCAGAAAACCGGTGGCATTCGTGTACTTGCCAGGTGCTCCTCCACCGGCTTCCTTGTTTATATACGTGCCCAGCTCGTAATTGTTATTGCCTTGACTTAAGGTGAACGAACGGCCGTAGAAGGGTACTCCAACGATCAATTTCTCTGCTGGGCAGCCATAATTGACCCACAGCAATAGCCCGTCGTTCTACAGACGCGAATTGCATTTAAATGATCATATTTGAGTTTCGTTTGGCAACAAAATTTGAAAGTTTAATGTAGAAGTTTAAACTTACCACATTGAGTTTTTCGTAAGCCCATTGGTCATGTTTGCGCTTGTAAAGCGGACTGTGGGTGTCTGCAAAGCCAGCCCAGTTTCCTCGAAGATCGTAGCTCATGATATGAATGGCATCCAAATTTCTTCAAGAAAATGCATTGTTTACTTCGATCAGTTCGCTTTCCTTCCGAACTATGGTAGAAACCTTACTCGCATAGCTCAGGAACATGATAGCCTTCGTCCAGTCGAAACTTCGCTACAGGTACAGCCATCGTAATCTCCCAGCCTTTCTGTTCGCTGTCGAAAGCGCGACGCAATTCTTCGACGAAGAAGAAGAAGCGGTCCTTGTCGGCGAAGGTGCCGCCCCGGTCAGTTGCGCCAGGATATTCCCAATCCAAGTCGAAGCCGTCAAAAGCCCACTTCTTCATGAATGCCACTGCGCTCCGAATGAAAGTGTCGCGACGAGATTTATCCGCAACTAGTGCGGAGTACTTCTCACCACCTTCACCCCAGCCGCCCAGAGCGACTTGGTACTTCACCTGAGGGTACTTGGCTCTCAGACCCACGAATCTCTCAAAGCCTCGATCCTTAATGTCGACTTCTTCGTCCAGAATCAGCACCTCCCAGGTGCTACTGCTCACTCCAATGAAAGCGTAAACTAAATGTGTGCACATGTGAACTGGAATATCGTCAATTCCATATTTGCCAAGTCCAGGACGGTAGATTGCCCAGTTACTGAAATAGCAAACGCTTCTAGCTGCTTTTCCAGCTGAAACTGCAAGGAAGGTTTCCAAAGTTTGCATTTTCAAGTCTTAGCTAGTAGCAAATTTATTTGTTCGAAGAAAAGGGTGAAATAGTTACAGTAAAGTTACCTTCAGCTTGGTATATGCAGAAAACGAGAACTCCAAAAAGGAGTATGAAACGCATGTTTGCTGAAGTTTGACCAAGTACAGGAGCAGCGAGTTTGAAGGAACTAAGTTCTCATACCTGATGGAGCGGCTTTTATATCAAACCTATGGGCGAAAGAAAGGAAGGATTGGAAGTAGAAGAAGAGAAAGAATAAAAGCATACAGAAATGAAATGGATGGATGCGCATGTTCCAGCCGATATCATGATAATGACACCTAAAAAACGAAACGAAAGAAGGAAGGCAAACTGATGTTAAACAAGTAAAGCATTGAATTTGAGCCAATGGACACAATGCGTTTGGTTTATTGATTATTTGTGTGCTTCGCATAATTAACAATGTCCTCGGCTATCTTTTGTCATGCATTTTCACAACCATTTCAGAAAACAATGACATTCCCAGTAAAAGATTATGCAGTTGGGTGTTTTAGCCACTTCAGCAAACAATCCGCAAATTGTTATGTATCAATTACGTTTGGATACAAATGATTTTTATCAATTCTTGAGTGCGTCCCAGTTGAGAAGAGAGATAAATCAATGTCAGGGTCAATCTTGATGAGCATAATTCGATTCAATGTTTAAGACTTGAGAAAGATTTTAAAGAGGTGGAGGCATCCAAGAAATGCAAATTGATGAAAGGTGCATAAATAACGAACATAAAAAGATAACTGTTAGCGCTGGTCGTAAGGAGGAGAGCCCAAGGAGTCTTCAATGGATCACTGACCCTCGGCGTCTTCTCAAACTTGTTCTCGGCGACAAGCAGATCTTCAAAGCTTCAGCATTTTCTAAGCTTGACTAAATCGCCCATGACTGTAAAACTAAAGATGAAATATGTGCCTTTCTCGATGATTACGGGAACGGTCCCGTCTAACGGTTCCTGGCATGTAATTATTTTCATTATCTTAACACATTATCAGTTACTTATCTATTTAGATATGTCGCAAGGATCAATGCGTATTATCGTAACAGTTAAAACAACAATATGATAATCGAAATTGATTTCGAGTGTAATTCATTTCGAAAAAATTGTTTATTATGATATTGATAAATGTGGGTCACGCTTTATGTGTACTTTTCCATTAAGAAATTGAATTGAGCAGTGGAGTAGCGTGGTTGTCTGCCACCCGGTGCGGAGGAAAATTTTACCACCCCTAAATAAGTTATTTCCATGTAAAATTGTAAATTTTAAAAATGTTAACAAGTTACTGACCAAGTGACGGACAAGCACGGGGAATACCCATCTTCACATAACGGGACCCCGGGTATTCCCGTCGCATGCTTGTTCGCCAGCACTATCTGCGAGTATGTTCTACCTATGAACTATATTATATGTATCACACCAATTATCAACATTTAGCCGGGCCGTAAATGTGCCGCCCGGTGCGACCCACGCCCACCACGCCCCGACCCACTGCGCTGCTGGATGGGAGTAATATATATAATAAAGTTAAATAGGAATATTGATTCAACGATGTTCAAATTTTTACTCTATTTCCGACCGGTTTCGGCATTAAGCCTTCATCAGGTGACCATCCGCAGGTAGCAACAGAGAGTTCCTATTTGAGCAAATGTGCACTGATGTGAAATTTGACTAGAAATATCAGATAGGAACGCTCTGTTGTTACCGCCTTCTGCAACGCTAATGCTTTGAACCTCTGTAGTGGGGGAGCTAGAATACCACTACGTTAATCTCTTCCTGTCGTAAGAGGCGACTAAAAGAGAACCCTGCTGGGCAATGGTGCCCGGACATCATCCTTTTAATTACCACGTGTGTAATTTGGGATTAGTGGACTCGTCCACTTGCAGAGCATGTGGGGAGTGGCCAGAAACGGCCCATCATATCTTATGCTCATGCAATGCGCTTTGATACATACGGCAGCGCATATAGAAGAGGAGCAGCTTGACACCCTCGGACATAATTGCAATGCCTCCAAGGGAGCTATTGAATTTCCTTCAGGAAATTCAAAAGGAGTCACTTAGAGGGTCACAGTACAATAGGCCTTTTAGGCCGCAGTGCTTAGGGCGAATAGTGCCGGTAGACCCCCAAATATAATAATAATAATAACAATTTGATGCCTGCTTAATTATTCTGTTATTCAGTCAACATTTACTGTTTTACGAAGAGCATAGCCTTTGTTTTCGTTAAGGCACTTCTTTCGCGAGGGGATAATTGAGGTCAAATTCGCAATAAATAAAATCAACAAATATGTAAATATATTTACACAAATATGCAAATATTACTCTAAATGTTACATTGAGACAAATGGCGCCATTAACAAAATCTACTTCCGCATGGAATGGACAAGATGCGAGTGGTAGATACACAAATATTTGGTATAAAATTTCCAATATCGCCAGGCTAGTCAAAGAATCGCGCGCGTACAAAAATGCCACTGGCAAATCGTGATCATTGTTACAATCGTTCTTCCTCCAACTCCCAGCCGACAATCGTGCGATCGGCATCCTTGTCCATCAATAATAATCACGCGGCTTTTCGAATGCCTTTTGCGCGTCCATTCGCCGCGACGTAACAAACGCTAAACTAAGGTATCTAACAATTCTTTGGCATGATGATGATGATGATGAGAAGCTGGAAAGTCGTATGTGGCTGCGGTAGGTTGCACGTCCTGGCGTAGCGTGTGCGTGTACAAGAGCGTCTGCAGCATCTCAAACTCATGATCCTCGTTGCAGAGATCACGATACAGCGTGTCGAGGTAATTTCGGTGGCGTGTAATAGCATCACACGTCTCCTCCAACACGACATCATTGTGCTGCAGCTCGCAGGCTCCTTTGGCGACTTCAGCGCGCATTCGCGCAACCTTCGTCACCAGCGCGTCCGCATCGGCTGCGCCGCGATCCCGCTTCTTCAGATTGGCTTCCAGTCGCACAAGCGCTTCCTCCTCCTTCAGCAGTCGCTTGTTCAGCCGAATGATGCGCTCGAAGAGGTCCATTTGCTCTCGCACGGTGGCTTCGCTAACCGTTGAGCTCGTGTCATCGTCTTTGATATCTCGATGGAACTCTTGCGACGACGGCGAAGAAAAGCCTTCAAACGAACTCTGAAAACACATTAGATACTTGACGCTGTAGCCAGGAACGCGCCGAATTTCTCTACTTCTACGGAATTTGTAGCTTTATGATTGTTCGATTGCTCACTATCGCCTTCGGTAACGACGCCGCTGTCGCTGTGCTTATCACCGGACGCCGTCATGGAAGCCTCCGGCCCGGTGGCTTCGGGTAGGCCTTTCAGATAAGCTTCCAGCAGGTAATTGCTGCCGTGCTTTCGGACGCGCGCTCGATGCGTCTTATCTTCAAAGAAGCCAATTTGATGTTCACTATGCCTGCATCAAGCCTATTAGGTCACTCATCATTGTAACAAATGTGCCCTTTCTAGTGTACCTCAATTTCTTCAATTGCTTTCGGATGACTTCACCTTGAGCCAGAACCAATTTGAGAAGTTGTTCGGTGCTGCAAGCGTCTTTGGATACCTTTCCCTCCTTGCCACTGCACAAGTCCTTCTGGAGTGCGCTCAATCTCTTTGGATGCACGGTTTTAAGGGCGCTTCTGTCCGATCGCAAACTGGTGTCTGACCTACATCGGGATCGTCGCATTGAACGATCACTCTTGACTCTTCTGAGCGATATTTTCACCTATAGAAAATGCTTATTGCATAAAATGTTGTAAAGCAAACGTAAATTGCATTCACATCGGTTTGGGCTCGACCCCATGCGTTCCAGACCTCCAGTATGCTAGAACTCGCTTCAAGGGATTGTTCTACACCTCGCCATCGTTCGGTGATCTGGTATTCTTCTGCTCTGCCAACATGTCGTCCCTAAAAGCGTGTTCGAATGAACACCATTTCCAAATGAAGGCAGAATACCGCCAGACTACACCTACTCGAGTTTCTTCGTCTTCAAGCAAGACCTGAACAATGTCCGCGCATGTGGTTTCCTCCACGATGCCGGAAACCCAGCGCTGTTCGCCGCGCACCCAAATTGGTAACTCTTCACCGCTGCTGGTGCTATCTAAACTTTCCAAATCGTGGCTGCGCTTGCTGTCTTCAATCCACATCATCGTTTTGGGCATTTTGGTGTTCTGAAAAAAACACGCTAAAGTAAATTGAATGTGCAGCTCCGTGACAAATTGGTTGCCACAGGAATTTTAATCTGGAATGATGGAATCTTGAAAATGAGTTCCTGGCATAATTAATTAAATCATATAAACATATATATTACTAATAGTGGCAGAAAACCATCAAGCACCTCCATTCGACTTGCATTCTCTTGTGGCGACCATCTCAGGTCCTGCGCTACACCGTTAGCGCCCCGCATTATATTCGGAACACTGACATCCGTCGCAAGTTCGCAATCCCCCGCTCCAGGACATTTTCGTGCTCGCCACAACCTACATGCCTCTGTCATGGAGCGCGGCAATCCAACAATTTCCGAAATTTCCAGGTTGACCCCCCCTTCTGGATGACCGCTTTCGCCAGGCCTTGCAAACTGGTACTGTGCCCCCACTAAAATCTCTTTCAATCGCATCTAGCGCGTTAGCACAAGTGGCCTCGTTTAGAAAGCCCCTTTTCTTCTCCCCAAGAGCATATATAACATCAGGGTTGAATGCTGGAGCTTGGTTTTAGTCGGTAGGGTCCTCGGACGAGTCCGACATAACCCTGCTACGAAGGTACCCGTAAGAAGGGTTTTCCAAGCTATCTAAATAAAAAAAGCAGTCTCTTGGGGACGAGCAAGATTAAGAGAACTCGTAGGACTCATTTCGGGACACTGCGGGGTCAACAAACTACTAGCTACAGTGGGTCTTCGCGAAGATACACTATGCAGGTACTGCTTAGAAGAGGAAGAAACAACTCAGCAAATAGTGGGCATAATTCTTGAGCCCTAACTTATTATCGATAAACTAGGAACTAAATAGCATTCCATTGGACTAAAGCAGGCCCGCGGGTCGCATGCAGCCCGAGTCAGTGGCGTAGCGTGGGGGGTGCGGTGGGTGCGGTCCGCACCGGGCGGCACATTTAGAGGGCGGCAAAATGTTAATA
>JAOEHK010015860.1:0-10551 GCA_025447835.1 Labidoglobus nevermanni | reverse complement strand
CTCAACAGCAGTGCTTTTTCCTCTTTTCTATCCACATTATGATTTGGTTTCATTTGACGATTTGAAAATTTCACTAACATTTGAGACGTAATTTCATTTAGTTGGAGCGCAAAATTCGCTTAAAATGAATGTCATGTCTGTCGTGTGTTCGTCTGTGTGTATGTATGGAATATTTGGCGCCCGCGAAGAATTTTTAATATAGTATGGCGCCCTTTTCATAAAAAACGTTGCCGACCTCTGTAATAGATCATCCAACGAATGGTACACTGTCATCCGAAACGTTGTCTTTGAATTACCCTTGGTTTCTTATCATACTATAGTTAGTCAAGTTGTAGAAATAGTCATAACCATTTTCTGTCAATGCCAATGACACTAGAACTGCTTCAATACCAGAATTTCAATATTTTTCCTGCAATACGATATCCAAGGAACGTTATAATGTGACCAGAAACGTTGTCCATAAATCACCCTTGTTTTCTTGTCAAATCACAGTTTATCAAGTTCTAGAAATTATCACAACCTTTTTCTGTTAATATCAAGCACACTAGAACTGCTGCAATACTAGAATTCCAATAATTTTAGTACGCTACGAGATCCGCGAAGGTTACAACGTGACCAGAAACGTTGTCTGTGAATTGCGATTGTTTCCTTGTCGTATTAGACTTAATCAAGTTGTAGAAATTGTTAGAAGCATTTTCTGTCAATGTCAAGAATACTAGAACTGCTCCAATTCCAGAATTTCAATATTTTTAATACAATACGATATCCACGAAGGTTATAACGCGATTAGAGATGTTGTTTATGAATTATGAATCTTTCCTTGTCATGCTATTATAGCTTATCCACTTGTAGAACTGCTCCAATACCAGAATTTCAATTTTATCAGCGCAATGCCAGATTAATCGAAAGTTACATTGTGACCAGAGACGTTGTCTATGAATTACGATTGTTTCCTTGTCATACTATAGTTTATCAGGTTGTAGAAATGGTTAGAACAATTTTCTGTTATTGCCAATGACACTAGAACTGCGTTAATAACAGAAATTCAAAATTATTAGAACAATGCGAGATCCTACGATAATTACAATCTGTTCAGAAACGTTGTCTATGAATTATCCTTGTTTCCTTGTCATACTATAGTTCAGTGTATTCCAAACTTTTCCCCCCGTAGACCCCTCACCGATATTGTTAGTTTTCATAGACCCCTTATTATCGAATTTTATAAATTTTTTTCGTGTGTATTGGTATGCTGGCGGATAAGGAAGGGGAATACCCATCTCTTAGACCCCAATTTCTTGTTTCGTTGTTATAGACCCACTACAAGTCTAAATCAACCCCTAGGGGTTGACATCGACCACTTTGAGAATCACTAATTTATACAGTTGTAGAAATTGTCCGCACCAATACTTTGGTTTCTTGCTTTTCGTGTAACTACTGCAATTATGATTAATGTGTTTGCTAATCGCTGATGGCACAAGGTTAATGAGCCATTGCTACTGATCTAGTTTTGCATCTGCGCTCATTGGAGTATGAAATTCAATGATTAATTAGTACCATCATCAAAGCTATACGCTTGCAAAGTGCCGTTAAGGTGAGAGCGAAATTCACTGATCGGCATATTACAGGTGAAACAAGTATGCGTTTGCGAGTTGCCGACTTATCGTTAATTTCGTAATTAATTAACGCTAATCACAATGCCAACTGCATTAAGGTCGGGGGGGCTGGAAACGCGCAGATCATTCGAATGCAGCGGAGATAACATGATGCAGTGCATCGCATTCTTGATTACGGTTGCAAGCAAGAGCATAATTGCAATGCACCACTATGTCGGCGAATGCCTAAAAAAACTCTTGATTAAAGCGCATAAAGTGTGCCTTAATGATCAATGGTGGCGATTTATATTGGGCAATTAAACGAAACGTCTAATAACTGCCGTCCAATTAATAATACTGCTCCCAGAATTCCACAAACGACAGCAACTTCTGCGTGTATTTATATTACATTGATAACGCCGTTGAAGACGGCTACTAGTTCAAGGCCAATGCAAATACTTGGGGAGGTGGCTTTTAAGGAATGTTAAAAATAGAACAGAATATTGTGGTATTCAGGGAGAAATATTAAGTTGTTGAAATGGAACTGAAAGTCGATGGTTTTGATTTGATCCGAAATCCAGCTACCTGTTATAATAGGATATACACGTGGTTCGAACCCTTAAGAAATCGCAATAATTTGCAGTAAACGTAGCGAATGTGTAGAGATCAAGGTGTATGCAGTGAGGATGTCGATGTAAATAAATAATAACATGAAACGTGGACAAATTCGTGACGAGAGCATCGCGTGCGAGGCGTTTTGTTGATAATTTTCCATTGCCGGCTGATAATAATATAATATACGGCGCGGCAATTTTTGTAGGTCGCCATGAGCCGGCCGAAGAGATTGCGAAGAGAATTCTCGAAAGAAATAACTGGAAGGAAACACGACGAAAGCGAAGACATGTGAACAGCAGCGAAAAAGGTCGTCGGGCAAGAGGTACAAATGAATGACTGTGAGCCGGTGCCACCCATATAATAAAATAATATCACATAATATCGGATAATGCAATATTATGTGAGAGTGTCTTCTGCTGTTTACAGAAAAATGATTACGATTCACATGGTGCGTTCGATTTCTGACGTCGCTTCGATACGTATAATTTGTATCAGAAATTATAGACATCAGCGATCGCGTTATGCCATTGTAAATATTTAATATTTCCCCAAAACCTTCCAGTTTAATCGTTTAAAAAGCGATTTATCAAATACCCATTAAATAATAAGAGGGACACCGCTCCAGACACCACCTATATATCCATTTAATGTACACATTTTCGGTTTTAGTCACTGCGCAGCTGATTCTTAATTCTATTTATTTATTTATTTAATCATGTTCTGGCTTTGGCATGGACTATCAGGCTTTCCTGGCCTTTCCGCCCGAGGCTACATATACATATTGCAAGAGAGAAAAAAATAATAATGACAATTCGACATCTAATCAATTAGAATAAAATAAATTAAAATAGTCCTTCTAAATGATTATGAACTCAGATTTTATGGAGAAAGATATATTATGGTGGCCATCAGCAGAGGGGATTGAGGGTTTTTAAAACGGGTATTTGTGGTTTGACGTAGGATACAGAGGGGAGCTGTGAGCTGCTCATTCGGTGACTTCGCGAAGAATTCAGCGCGAAACTCACGTTTAGCTAAGATATTCTGGGAGGAAGGGGCAGCATTTGCTAAGATAAGCATAGGGTAGTCAAGAATGGGGCGACAAATAGCTTTGTATATCCTGGTCGCTGTGGACACAGAGATACCTCGGCTACCTATCGGCAGACAACGGAAATAACGGGAGAGCTTGAGGACCTCAGCTCTGGCTCTGGTTACGTGTGTTTTGAAGGACATGTTGGGGTCTAGGGTAACTCCCAGGTATCTCACCGAAGGCGAGGCCGAGGCCAAAGTTCCATCAATTCGAACATTTGGGGAGTTGGGCTTAGCCCAGTGGTAAGGGATAAAAAGTTGTCACTTCACTGCTAATTTTATTTTATTATTGTTGTTCTTTTTATCTCTTCATTATAAGTTCAATTAATTTAAAGGAAATGCTTTGCATAATGCAGATTCAATTTTAATCAAATGCCATAATTAGCGCACATCAATTTCAATCTCGTAGCAATTTGATGCGCATTTAATCTGCAAATGAGATTTCTATGCAATAGTTTGTGGCATAAAGGGGCGCCACTTGTTTGCTTATTAATTTATCTGCATAAGATCATCAGCATTAATTTGTTAATAAGTTCTTGGCAATACGTCGGTACCTCGAAATACCAGTGCCCTAACATACACGTGTTTTGAGATACGAGTTGCTGAGCGAGCGATATTTTGCTTTGAGACGAGCAGTCGCAGGACCTTAACCTCTGCATGGAAGATGCTAAGACTGTAGCTGAATAGGCCTTCGAATGATTGGAACCCGAAGAGTCAGTGGTAGAGGAGATTGTTTCTCTAGGAAAATCCAACAACAATACAGATGGTGCACGGATAGCCCAAGAGCATAGTAACTTGGGTTCAATCCCTGGCGGAGTATCACCGTTGACTATCGAGCGGCCAGTAGGACAGTATATCAGGAATGGCAGATGCGGTTGCAGTAAGCTCCTCTACGATTCCTCATCGCATCCCAAAAACCCATCCTACATTACCTAAGAGGCCGTACAAGGAGGATGTACAATGGATCCAAATAGTAGGACCTGTTGGGTCTCAGGCAACCTGCCTACGTCTGGATGACGAGGATGTCCGATGTCCTCGGTATTTCAAATTAGTGAAATACCGATGGTTATTAATACTTGAAAGTTTGTTGAAAATGCTTATTGAGAATGAATGTACAATGAAATAACACTGCGAACTTGCAATTAACAATGCACAAAACTATTGACCCCGCACATCACGCTTGGTCTGAGTGTTGAATGACTTTTTGACTGATTGACTCTCCTGCAAAGGATTGAGGAATATATATATGGGAAAACTGTGGAAAAGGTCGATGATGGAATGTGGCAAAATGGGATCGTGGTAATTAATTTGGATTATGGCAGTTGTAAGAGGCTCTTAAAAAGATTTGAACGCTCCAACACCTCTTGAAAGTTAGTCTAGCGCTGGCCATTGACTAAACAACTGGAACTGATACTGATTGTGAGAACGATAGGGTCTCAAACTTCTTATAAAACTTCACAGATTAACACTTATCGAATATGACTTATTGTAAATATCGTATAAACACCCTCTGGATTTATGTTCCGCTGGCATGGGACTGAACAGGACCTAAATGCTGCGTGTGTCACACACACCTAACAAAACAACCAACCAAAGTCGATAGTCTAGTCGTCAAACTGTCAGGTACGAAACAGCAAGTTCAATCCGTGGCAAAGGTTTGTAGTTTAAAATCCTACGATAGGATCTGCAACCTCATGAGTTGAAAATGAGCATTGGGGCCAGTGATATGACAGAGGTGGTTGCACTAGTCTTACGTGAAACTGTGTAGAAACGGCAGAGCGGGAAAGGTTAAGAAGATAGGTTATGTAATATTTGTGATAGAGCACAGCAGGAAGGCAACCTTCCGATGGTGTCGAACAACGTAGGCGCCGGAAAGCTACCATATTCTATATTATATTGGTATATTACAAGCTTCTTAGCAGAACGTACCACATTTGGAGACTTTATGGGCGTCAACATTTTTCACGGCCAGGGTGGTAGACCACCATGTTATGCCTTAGCTTCTTAGATTATTTCGAAGATTCATGTGAGAATTTGTATATAGTAAAAGTCTTCTCGGCGGGTCCCGTTTGAGTATATAACTAAATTATATTTTCAGAAATATTTAGTTAGTATTTATTCTCTCACGGGTTTAATTTTATTTTCTGTTGCTAATTGAAGTATCAGGCTACGCATAATATACGGTTAGTTGCAATTTATGATGTGTTTACTTACATAAATTCAAAGCACCGGCAAATTGATCCATCAGCAACCAATGATCAAGTGATGAATGTCGCGAGAAAACAGGCGCCACATGTTTGCAATTTCAATTTATAATTTCCGATTACATATAGATATTTTATATGAAACTATTTACATTCTACGTCAAAATTTTCAAAAATTCGCCAATGACCAAAGCAAATATTGTGACATTTCATTTAATTGTGTTTAATTTAGTAGAATTGTAATGATAAATGACTGAAACATTAAAAGAACTCTGTATTGTAATTAAATAGGAGGGCACCACGTAATTTACCACGCCCGCTTCATATTCATAATCATTATTCAATTTATTCTCGGCTACGAAAGAAAAACAAATATGACACAGCCTTTCAAAGACTGGCGGATGTTACCACACAATGCCAATATCCCAATGAATTTATTCCGCAATTCGTACGTGGTGGTACTGCCGTCCATTTGCACCTCAGAGTTCCGATTTAACCAGGCTAACCCTCCTGCCTCCTACAATCCCTCCAGCAACACTTTCGTGTTCTTTTCATCCGCTCCTCATTCCATATATGCCTCCAATCCATTCTGCCCTTCAGCCGGATCGAACACACATGAATATTCGGTGATAATTGGCAAACTTATAGACCAAGCTTCTTACTAAACCCCCATTCCTATCTCCCAGAATGGACCCAACACAATGTATCTAGGCTCCCTATCTGATATCCTCCTCTACATCGAAAAGTTATACCTCATATTTCTGTACGTCAGCTTCCACAGACACAGGTTTCGAGTCAAAGTATTTGACCCTTTGATACCTGCCAAAATACAACCACAAAAAAATTGATGGACTACAGCAGTGATTCCCAAATTGGTCGATATCGACCCCTAGGGATCGATTTTGACTTGCTGGGGATCTACGACAATGAAACAAGAAATTAGGGGTCTACGTATGAATAAAGCTAATGACAGTTCACAGGCGAATACCCTGGAATCCGATACTCGAAGATGAGTAATCACCGTCCTTGTTACGGGGTCTATGAAAACCAACAATATCGGTAAGCGGTCTACGGGGTAAAAAAGTTTGGGAAACACTGGACTACAGAGAAGCTGTAAAGGTTTGGAATTCAGAGCTTCCTAGTTTCCTGAGGCATCCGAAGAAGAATATCATAATGATGTGTGCCATGACAGAACAGGGCCCCTACCTACAACCAGATCCAGAAATATCAAAGTTAGGCACCAATTCTATCCCTACATCAAGAAAATCCATAAGAGCCCAATTAAACACCAGTATATATATATATTGATACTCCGCCGGACAAGTACGGGGAATACCTGTAGTTCTACCACAGTCGGACTCTACAATTCCCCGAGCTTGTCCGTTGCAGATGTTCTCTTAATGAAAAGCCCAGTTTGCATGAGCATAGGACACGGTGGGTCGTTTCAGGCCCTCCTCCTCAGGCTCAACAAAGTGGATGAGTCCACAAGTCCCAACTTACTCAGATGGTAGCCAAAGGAATATTGACAAGTGAGAAGGACCGTGACCTTCCGAAGTTCTCCTTTCGAGAGAAGCAGGAGGTCCTCAGCTCTTTGAAGATATTCTCTTAATGAAAAGCCCAGGCTCTCCCTGACGGCGGATAAGTATCCTGGTGGTCCCTTTTTTATGAATAGGTGAGTTTGAGGGCACCTATCGCCCCAAGTACCGTGATCTAAAAGGCCTATTGTACTGTGACCCTCTAATTTAGAATCCAAGTGACTCCTGCTAAGACTCCTATTCTATATGCGCTGCCGGATATGACAAAGCGGTTTGCATGAGCATAGGACATGGTGGGCCGTTTCAGGCCCTCCTCCACAGGCTCAACAAAGTGGATGAGTCCACAAGTCCCAACTTACTCAGATGGTAGCCAAAGGAATATTGACAAGTGAGAAGGACCGTGACCTTCCGAAGTTCTCCTTTCGAGAGAAGCAAGCTCTTTGGGTGGATGGCGACAGGAACAGCTTCGGTTGCCTGTACTTGGTGGTCCTTAGCGACTACGTCCTTGTTGCCGCACAGATGATCAACGTGGCTGCATCCGACCCGCGGAGCAAGGGTTGACCGTCACTGGTCTAGACCATGTCAAGGATAGCACCAGTTCTTCCTCTTTTCGTCTTTCATGTCCTCGTCAAGGTTTTGAAAAATATCCTGCAATTGCAATTGTAACACATGGTCACTTCCAGTAATCTGAGGAATTTCATGTTAAAATAGTGATGACTTCTACAAAAATGTCTTAGAGCGGATATTTTAGAATCTGTAAGACAAATTTCATCTTTCCTTGCAGTTGGTTGGAGTTTCAATCAATAGCAGATGAAATATGCGTATTTAATCGTCTTCGCAATATGAACAGTTAACGTCAATTTACGATGTGTTTTCTGCGGATTATTTACTGACTAACATATTGCATCTAATATACATGAATGCATTGCAAATGAGTTGCGCAAGATTAAAGTGCAGGCTATTGGATCATGGAATGGTGCGTTTTTGCTCAATTTCACGATGCTCGCATCACAAACGGTCCCATTGATCGCCGTCGGGGCTGCACTGCAAATGCAAATCGCATTTAAATTCATTCATTTTCCGGCCTGCGCCAACGCAGCAAAACGTAGCGCATAAGACTAATTTTTGACAGGCCATAAACGAAATTCCAGTAGCCTATAATCAAGTCAGAAAGTCACCGCTGGCTGAATCGCGATTTCGTTTCAATGTATCCTTTTTTCCTGCTTCTGGCCACATATCTTATTATCTGCGACAATTGCTTGGTATACTGAATGCTCGAGCACTTCAATGACTCGAAGACGCTTTCGCAAGCGATTGTAAATTGACACTTATTTGAATACGAGCCCGATAACGAGCACTTATGTCCTGGAACATCTTCGCGGCAATTGCAGCTAATGAACAAATGTGGGACAAATAGTCGTTGCAGTTGTGTGCGCTTAGGCGGCGTAAAAGTGGTGTATAATTGACAATGAACCACATCAGCCATCGCAAATTGCCAAGGTGCTACAATTCGCAATTGAACAAGCATCCAGGCACGCATTTGCGAATGCAACGCGTTCCAGTTAATGATTTGCGCCAGAAGCGCTTTTTAATTCTGTTTTCCGTTTCACCACTGCGATCGCCATTTTCAGCATCCACCCTCGGGACGATGGAGGCGATTGGAGACCTCCAGTCTCAGCTTGTTGGCGGCCGCAGTGACAACTCGTATGATGAGCGCAGTCGTGAGCGATGCGCCTAAAGTGTAACTGTTAATTAATTATTGTAATTGCTTTCAGGCTGCCGCGCCGGCGTCGTAAATCCGACTTCAATAAATGCGCCTTTTAATCCGCTCGCTGGAGATAAATCAACGAGTGCACGTGTGGGTTTCGACGCCTCGGTGCTGTAATTGTAATTGGAAAACGCGTTTTCTCGCGCGCACAATTCAATTACGTGCCTTTATTTATTTATTATTTTCGAGGCCGCTGCCACTGTCACGTCAATTGACTAATGGTAATTTATGAATTATAGCCGGGTGCCCAAATTAAGTCGCATTCCACCACTGGAAGCGTCTTCGCCCAGTGATCCGAAAGTCGATTATAGCATCGCTGCGCCAATCGTCGAAATCTGAGCAATTTAAATGCCGCTGCTGCAGTTAATTTGCGCCATTTTTCAGTAATGGTTGGAATTAAATAAATTATATACAAACATCAACAACAAAACGAGCGATAAATTCACTCAAATCGTCGCATTTCGATGGCTTCTGTATAAAATCGCCGCTAAATATTTAATGACGCCTTGGAATTTGATTATTGCTAACTTCCACCGAATCTCATAACTATAATTTTCGTCTCCCGGCATCTTTCCAATTCAAATCGGAGAAAACTTTAGAATATACAATAAAAGCCTCTTATAGCGAAAACCCCGTTTTGTGGAAAGAAATAATGGTCCCCTCATTATAAGGAAGCCTTTTCAGCAAATTCGTATTTGTTCATCGAGTTGAAATCTTGTTGAAATGCGACTAATTGGAATAGTGACACTATTGAGCATCGTGGTGAATCATAATTCAATCGGTTTCGCAATAATCTAATACAATTTGTTTGTATAAAATCTGATTCGATTGGAATACCCGCTTAAATGTCTGCTGTTTGCTTGAAAGCGCTGATTCAGAATTGCGTATCTTTGCCAGCAAGCAAATTAATTGTTAATCAATGCAAATTTTCAACAGGTTCGTTGGAAAGTCCTTATCCATGAAATTTACAGCGTCACATTATCGAGCCTGAGTGACAATCTCAATGCTCTGTGTTCATCGAATCTGTTAAGATTGTAAAATTGCATCCGTCGCGTTTTAGGGCGCTATTAACCGACCAGGAGAGTCATAAACGAAGCAATTTAAAGCAATTAGTGCGCACAACAAGGCGCAATATATGAATGCAAGTCGAGTCACAATGCAACAAGCAAAACGATGATAATCGCAATGATTTTCCGAACTGGATATAAGCAGCAGTGCGCTGAAAGCCAGCCAGCATCTTGAGGTCACTTTGAGTTGGGATCGTCAAGATATTAATGAGATGCAGCGGCAAAGTACAATATATTTCTGTTAACGATTGTATCTCCGATGGATTCAGTGATGGCCAATATTTAACGTTCGTTTTTAAATCAAAATTAGCCCCAATTATCCTGTCTTCTCTATTGAATCTCTATACATTGCAAATAAAGTCGATGAGTGATCAATAATATTTGAAATCGGACAAATTACAAGCTATTAATTCTCATCAAATTAAGCTACGTTCTACGTTTCAAGTTAGCAGCACTTAGGCCCTACTATTTGTGGCCATTATATATCCTACTTGTACTGCCTCTTAGTTTGGAAGAGAAGATAGGAATAGGTTAATGGGATGGGATAAGGAATAGTTGATAGAAGTGGTATTTAATATAGTTGAATAGTTGTAATCTGCCTAATGAGGACACTGTGTTATCGAAACGCGTTGCAAGAGCAACTACAAAGCCTTTTAAACTCGACTTCGGCAAATTCGTTTGCTT
>JAOEHK010015849.1:0-10551 GCA_025447835.1 Labidoglobus nevermanni | reverse complement strand
AAATTCGGAGCTGGCGTCTAGCTGACGGGGTATGAATTAAATATGCTCGGTGGCGGTTGACCGCGCAGCTGTTCAATTCACCCCTGCATTAATTTTCATCAATTCGTCCGCCTTCAAATCACCCCTGCAGCGCAAGTCGCCAAAGTCTTGTAGAAAAGGATCAGAGTTTTACAGCCATTGCACAGGAGGCCCTCGAATTTCGCATTTTATTACTTTCTGAAACCAACCCTTCTGTTACATGGTAGATGGTTTCTTAGATGAAACGTTGATGTGTGAAACTGTGTATGATACCAAAAGCCAGGGCAATTACGCTCCGAATATTGGCCCCCTTAATTGGCCCACGAATTGCCCACGAGTCTAGTGAATGGGGTTCAATTCCTAGGACAGCAATATGCAATAGATCTGGCTGAGATTTCCCAATCTTCCCGTCCAAACTAAGAAGCCGTACAAGAAGGACGCACAATATACCTAAATAGTAGGGCCTCTTGTGTCACGCCCTCCAACAAACCAACCAACCCATATGGAAAACGTGTTATTAGCTGCATCAAAAACTGGCTTTCTAGAAATAGGGTGCCCACTGCGCCCACTGGTCGGAAACGACTGGTTGCAGGCAGACCAAGCTGCCCCTGAAACCATGAGCGCAGAGCTAAAGATCTCTTGGTTCTCTCAAAGGGAGAATTGAGGGAATTAACGCGCCTGCTGACAGGACACTATCCCTTCAATTATCATTTGTATAACCTGGGGTCCCAAACTATGGTACTTTCAAATTTGTGTGCCTGAAAATTCAGTTCATACTGTTAAGCTGAGCAGTTTGATGCTTCAGCCCCCTTAGGCAAAAGGAATTTAGGTTATGTTACAGTATGTTACAAGCTATAAGAACAGTGTTTTCAGTATCAAGTTTCAGATGCAAAGAAACGATTTTCATATTTCATCCTATGATGATTATATTTGTAATAACATATATAACCATAATCCTTTTCTAGTAAATTACTGTCCAGTATATTATTTCCTAGCATGTGTTGTGAATTAATAGGTTTATTGCCCAAGGGGGGCGCAGAGCTCAATAATTTGGGAACCCATGCTGTAGAGGATGTGGTCTGGAGCAGGAAGATGCACTTTTGAGAGACTCTAAAATCTCCTCGCTGAGAAATTTCAGAGAGCCCTCTCGGCTTTTGAACAAGGGTCATAGTAAAATAGGTCTTTGAGGCCACACTATTCCCTTCCTCGGAGGACCCGCCGTAGTTAGGCCAGACCGATGAATCCTTGGTGCAGCTTCCTTGAAGAGCTTCTACACCTCGAGCATCTTCCTTTAATCAGTCTTCTAATCCTCATGCGAACTAAGAGCTTTCATTAGAATTTGCCGAAATATTGGAAGCGAGGCTTCATGAAATCAGGTGTCCTGCTATTATGAGATGGAAACCCATCGAGTCCATATCGGCGTGATTAATGGGCGCCGAAAGCATGACTCTTCTTGAATGGGTTTCACTGCTTTTTCGCGCAGCTTTGCGTCGCTGTTTTCTTTTCTTTGTGCCGCAGCTGTCGCAGACTGAACTCTCAATCCGCATTTGTTGGATTTTATAGCCTGCAGACTGCTGCCGGTTCTGACGGTCATGATGGGCCGTTGTTGTTCCGGGCTTCAATGCGGTTAAATGTCGCTCGGCGTGGAGCTCGCCGCCGCATCCCCCGGCCCCGCCGCTGCCGCCCTCGGCACAGGTGGCTGCTGGCGCCCTCTCGAGCACGGTCCTTGTTCGCAGTCGCGCGCTTTGATGAACGGCCCGCTGCCGAGGGACGCCGCTCCGGAAGCTGCCTTCTCGCAGGACGCGTTTCGGGAGATAAACTGGCACAGTTTGTTAACCCGGCGCACTCGACGCGGGAAAGTGAATTTGTTGCCTGAATGCGCTCACGCGTTTTTTCATCTCGCAGCAATTCGCACAATTATCTCGCATTGTTGCAGTGGAGAGCCGTTCAAGTCGCCCCTAATGTAATTAAATCGCATTGAAAAACTAATCGAGGCGAAGAACTGGCGAGTGCGCCAACAGGATCGATCTGGATGAAGATGTGTGCGCGAATCTCGGCTCGTGGGGGGAAAGTTTGCGGATAAGCTGGCAGCGTGCTTCATTAGACGCCGCAAAAAGCACTTTGTTTCACGCAAATTACCGCGAGGAGCGCTCCGGCATGCGGTTTGCGATTTCCGTCCGCGCCATCCGCGCATAAAAAGCACGCCAAGGGCGCAAAAAGGCGCCGGCAATCAGCTCGCTGCAATGAATCGCCAATTTGAATATAAAGCGGCGATTGCCCGAAGATGCTGCGCTCTCATCAAGTCAATCTTAATTTTATTCATCAAATGCGTTGTTCCAGCGGCGAATCGTCAACTTTTGCCCATTGTTTCATTATGGAGAGTGGCCGGCGGCGAGGATGTGTCATATCCAGTGATTAGCTTCGACGTGCCCCGGTGGTCGGCGCCGGCTCCGATTGCGGAAGCTCAGCCTGTCCGCGCCACGATCCATCGCCGCGTAATTATGGCGTAATTAATAATACCACGAGAGCTATACCTGCTCGATGATTAGCGCAATCAAGCAGATTGCATCGTCAGCCATGAGTGCGGAAATTCGCCCCGAAGGAGGTAAGCCGAGAGCGATGCGCGCCAAAATGACGAGCAAGAGGCGAAGATGACGGGAGAACTGGGACGGGCGATCCTTCAGTGTCACGGATGCGGAAGCACGCCAGTAGAGGGCTAGCAACGTCTCATTAACGTCTGGGGTGCAACACCCTCAGCACGACTGTCTCGTGGGGCGCACGAATTACTTACATTTATACACTTGCCGCGTGCTACTGCCTTGGGAATTGCAATTTATAGCGCCTTCAAGAAATAATAAAAATTTACCATGTGAATTTTACGAGGAGCCAACCCCCTGGTCTTAAAATGCCAACCAAAGGCATATGCGGAAACTGCTTGGGGATTTAATTAAGCGCGGAAGGTGGAATTATTAAGATTTCTTGTCACACGAACGTGCACTAATTTTATTGCGTGCACCCTTTGGAAAATATATGGTTTCCTTATTCCCAAATAGGCCCAATGACATATATAAACTTAACAAGTTTGCAAATTTTCAAATCTTGAGGATTTTCAGACATAAATTAATAACAAATTAGTAAGGGAACCAGGGTAACACTCGTGTATATGACAAAACTAGGGGAGGATCCAGCGTAGCTTGGGCTTTACTACAATACATTTCTACTTGCGGTACACCAAGAATCGATATCGATATTTCGGAGCCGTTTGTCATGACATAACATGTGTTTTTCGCAATAACTTTCGAATCATGGGGGTTTTCCAATTTTTGTTTTCAGTATAATTGTCCCAGTTGTAAGGGGAACATTCGTATTTTAGGCGTATACCAAAGACACACAACCGGACGTAAAAATCTAATAACAAATGATGTTACAGTAAAACTCCGATGTAACAAAGCCCGATTTAGCGAATAAAACCGATTTAACGTTTGAAAGTGAAAAATGAAAAAGTCTCGATTTTACGAATAAAATAATGCATTTTGTGTCCCCTCGATTTAACGAACTTTTTGGGCTAAGGACATTATGACGTTTTCGCTGTAGCGAGTATTATAATACCATTGTAACATTTAAGCAGCCAAATTCTTGGAAATTTGACGTAGAAATTGTATGAACATTGGCAAAACTTGTGGTTTTACACACGAAGAAATGTCGTTCATTGAACCCGACATTAAAATACCCACCCCCATCGGATGGCACCTTTTGCAGAATGAAAAATATCCCATTGAATTTGAAGACTTCGTTAATTTTGACTATGATGTAGTCGTTACTGGGACCTTTAGCGATGCAGAAATTTTACACTAAACTGAAGATGTGGATGATGAAGAACAGGAAGAAATATCAATTATTTAGCCAAGAGAGGCCATCAAACGTTGATGAAAATGTGATTGATTTATTGCACAATATTGAATTAGGCATAGATATGACACGTTTTACTAATTTTCTGCTCCAGCTAAAATAGACGAATACCTTCAAAAAATGTAATGTATGTCGTGTTTAGGGACATCTCTTGATTGTATACAATTGCATAAACCTAATATATAACGAGTTCTTTTTTCATCATGACCACCCCGATTTAATGAATTTTTCCCATCGGTCCCTTGAAATTCGTTAAATCGTATAATCATTCTAATTCTTTCGGTCTCCAGTGCCAGTTATTCAGGTCTTTTCCCAGGAATCGTCATAAGATTGAAATAGGAATGATGGCAATCAAAGAAATAGGGCGCCATTTGTAAGACATTTTATTACATGGCGTCGCCTCCCAAGTGAGCGCACTTGTGGCAATAGATTAACATAGGTCTTAACATAATTCTGGTGCGAGTGTGTCTTGCACGCATTCTATTAGATGGTTATGGTTATTGCAGTTGTTTCCGCATGTCTCGCATGTTCGTATGTTGTTTGCTGGCATCGCAAAGAAGTTATGCGCGCAGGGGTGGCGGCAGGGTAAAAATTGCAAAGCGTTTACGGGCTGCGAGCATGTACGCGATAGCCATGCTGGGTTAGGTCGCTGTTTTATCGGTTCCAGCACGCCACCGACTTGGTCTAATCTCTCGCGGACGACTGGAACGTGGCAATTTTCGCTAGATGCACCCTTCATGCTCACACCTGCCAATCAAGCAGTTTCACTGCGAATGCAAATCAACAAATCGCGAAGGCACAGGCCGGGAATTTCATTCGCGTGGCGACTATTGAAAAATTGCGGATATTCCCGCTCCTTTGTGCGCGAATAAAAGTGTCGGGATTGCGTGCGCGCTCGGGGTGTTGATGAGAAATTCGAACGCGTTTAACGCTTCAAATGCGCACCGCGCGCTCTCTTTTTATTTGCGCCGGATCGAATTTTCCGCGTGCACTTTTCCGCATTTCAGTGGAAATTACACACAATGGGTGTTTTTGTTTACGTTCGCATTTGTTTTCGTTTGCATTGTGTTTGCGCCCGCCAAAGGTGCCCACTAATCAACTCTAATGATTTAAGCGTAGCATTTTGACGTCTCCATCATAACGTAGAGGGTGGAAAGAAAATTTACCGCAAATTGCATTAGTTCCCTCTACGAAATGGTATTTCTATACACTAGAACCTCCTTATTCACGGAAACCGCGAATATGGAGTGGTATGTTGTTTAGGTATAAATGGGAAACGTACTGAAATTCATAAATAAATAAACAATTAACAATTATTTTTCGGCCTTCGGCTCTAGTATTTCAATAAAAGAATTGCAATCTTCATATATCCTTCACTTCAAGTTGATTTTCTGAACTTCTGAACTAATGTGTCTTCTGTAATCACCCCATGTATTCATTAATGATCATATTTACGTTAATTTTTCACTTCAAATCCACTTATTAATTCAAGATTCTGATACAGAATTAGCAGGACATCCATTACAGTTCCACAAATAACGAAATTGTGAATCGCGAAAGTGGAAACCGTAAGTATTGAGATTCTACTGTATTTGTAGAAAATAACAAGATCATTCATTTGAAACTACATTAGTTACAATGCCCAGATGTTCATAATCGTAAAATCATTGCAGGAAATTTATTTTACAATCATAATTTTGCCGAAAATAAATTCGCGCTGGTCACACGTGAGTTTAACGGCAAAGACACAACTTGTTTTATTCATTTTTTAATTATTTGGTCTTTAAACCAGCGATTCCCAAACAGTGCCGGATTTAGGGTTTTAAAAGCGTAATAGAACAAAATTAAAATTAGCTGCAGCTCTCCCGTTTGACTTCCTACAATCTGCTCGCGTTCATATCCACCCCGTTTCAAGCCAGACCAGGCTGAGTGTTACTGGTAATTGGGGCGCTGATTTTTTTTAGCAAATCTGTCAGAGGCTGTCGCAGCTACCAAACACACAGTTTAGCGATTGATCGAATGTCGGAAACGCAGGAGGACACGGTTTTTCAATTAAAAATTTTCACCTCCATCGTCGGCATCAGCTGCAACCGCCTCCACGATCAGCTTTCTTTGTGTGCCAGAGAAGCGATTCGCGCTCACCCTGCTTGATGTGTGATTTTTGCGGAATTTGTCACCGCCACACATTGAGGCTGCGCCATTAATGTTCGCCCTTTGTTTCGCTGTTCCAACACTCTGTATGCATGTGTTGTTGTTGCTGCTTGTTTCTTCGCTCCAACTTTGCTTGCAACTATGGTGAATAACAACTCCAGTGGCAGAGAATGTTGCTGAAGAAGCTCGCTGTCGAAGTCGTGCCATGGCACTTCTGACATGCGGAGAATTACAGACGTACATTATAATTACCGGCAACGCGGTCGCGAGACAATTTCATGCGCTTCTTGCTCGCTTTTTAATTGCAAGACGATGTTAATTTATTTTACATTGCATCAGACGTGACGTGACGCGATTACTAGCGCTATTCCAAAGTGCGCGAAACGTGACAAATTGCTGCATCCGGAAAATTCGTGCCTTCCCATTGAAAAACACGATTATGCTATTATTTGTTTATTTTCATTCGCAATGCCAGCGCCGCTCAAATTGCGCACTTTTTCCCTATTTGCTAAGTTCGAAAAGTTGCATATCATTTACAGCAATAAGATATATGAAATTACAAATATTGCGTATTCTACTGCCTATTAGACGAATTAATTTTTTCAAATAAATTTGGTCTAAAAATGGGGTATCATTGTAACCAAATTCCTAGTCCACGTCAAATAAGGGTAAGGTGGATAACACAGCCATGCAAATCTAGTTTGAGAAGATTTAGGGACACAGGCCTGGAGGATTACTAAAAGGAATCTCTGCTGGTGCTTGAAATGTTCTGAGGTCACACCTCTCCCACCACTAATTAACACAATTAACAAGCCTTTAAAACAAGTCATGCGAGAGGTTTGGTCATCCCGGAAGAACAATGGTACCAAGAATTTGTCCCCTACTGGGAGGGCTGCAATTGGAAAAGTCTGCAAATGGGTCAAAACGTCTTGGGACTAATTGAAGATAGAGATCTATGTAGCAATGAGAAGATTTATCAGTGGTAGGCGATATTTGGAAGCGATATATATATTCGACTTAATGCAGTGATTTTCAAAATTAACATCAAACCCTTCCTTGCTTCACTTTCGCTGGTCTTCTTTCTGACGAATTCCGATCGGTGTCCCCACCAGCTCCTCCTTCTCCTTCTCCTCCTTCTATGCTAACCGATCCCCACATCTATAAGAAAAGACTGTGATATCAAATTTAGTGGACGGGACTGAAGATGATCTATGAAGAAAGTGATGAAGAGTCTATTGTTGATGAATATTTACTAACTGTAATTTAACTGATCTTGATACTAGTGATGACTGTTGAGTGCATAAATATGCGTTATTTTTTATCTTCGATTATAATCTTTCTTTTTTAAATTTTGGTGATAAAACTTGCCTGCGTCTTATATTCTACTCCGACTTATAGTCCGTAAAAAACGGTAAATTAATGCTTCGGTTGGACTCAATTTGCTTGGGGAGAGATCGCTTTGCTTCGGCCAACTTCGGTTTGCTAATCGTAAGTGTCAATGTGTGTCTTCTCGTTAAATAAGTTCTTCAAAATTGATTGAAAAATGCCATCGAATAATTACTACTCTCCGATATTTGCGAATGACCGCAGCACAATTGCGCAAAATAAACACAAATCTGCAATGGTGCAATTTGAGCCTTTTTCTGCAACCCAGCGCAAATTTCAAACAAATATATTAGCAAATAATAAAACAATGCCGCCATATTTATGATCAATTCAATCACTGCACATTATGTTCTCTCTATTTAACTAAATATATCGATTTGCTGAAATGGAACATTTTGAAACTGGTATTGCTTCAATAGCCTTAATATTGAAACTACCATAATAAGCGATTATTTCTAATTAACAGCACTCGATTTACAAAACAATTAGGAACACCAGTTTTAATTGTTCGCTTGCATTTTTCGCGTATCACGAATCGAAATGAATCGTTGAAGAGCTGTTTACTGATTTATGCAAATGCGGCGCGTGCGAGGAGCATTGGGGGTGGTTTCCACGTTAGCCATGCGTCTTCTTGTCTTCGAATTCGCGCGGCTTGGGCGCAGCACTAGCTGGTGATATTAGTACTTAGTTACGAACACATGCACTTTGCATAGGGCGCGTGTGAGATAAGATTAAATTTATGCCGTTCGAAATCCAGGCAGAATCAACTCAACCGACGCGGCGCACGGCGACCGAGGGGGTGGTGGTGGCGCTGGCGGCAGCAGCTATAATGCAACTGAACGTGCGCCTGCATTCAGCGGACGCATATGAGAAATAGGAAATTTATTGCTGCATGCATCACTACCACTAATGGCATGCACCCCGCTTAAATCAATTTTTAAGCACAACTTTGCTGCCTGTGAAACAGCCGAATCCGATGCGCTTCTTATGCTCTCTGGAATTCGTTTTAAGATGGCGTGATACTGATTGTTTACCCCCGGCGATTAAACTGTGCAAATCGCTTCTTTATATGCCTTGTGGGGTGGTTTTCCATATACCATCAATCGTTGAATTTCCTCTGCACTCGCATACCAATTATGACATATTTACATATTTGCCTGATATGAGAATTCTTTAAATTAAGCCCCAAAAGCACTGATTGTCTCAATTTTTAAGGGGAGAGGGAAATTAGTTCTGACTGAAGAAAAAAACTGGAAGAGAGATTGGCCGGAAATGGAATTATTATTAAAGGTAATTGAAGAAGTAACAGAGAAGTCAACGAGTTACGGAAAAGCAAAAAGTATGATTAGGGTAGACATACATTCAATTTATAAATATAGATATAGATATTTCCTCTGTTTCTGATGAATCTCAAATGTTGCAAATTGTCGCCAGCGAATGAGTTGTGAAGTAAGCTTTAAGTACATTATCGTACACGCACATTGTTGATATGGTTAGAAACTCAGTCTAAGTAAATGTCGTAATCAGCAAAAATACAAGTGCTAGCTGAAACAATTGAAATTGAAGTGCTTCTGCTTTTAGGAGTTTGTTGTCAAATATTATCGCGCGCGCAATTAAAAGCAATGCGATTTCTTGCGATCTTAGCGCAACATGAAACCGCAAGAAGTTCTGTTAGTAATGAAAACATTACATCGTAGAGTGTTAGTAAGATCGGTTCCCATAGGGTGGCGAAGGGGGGATCAGATACGGCATTGCTCTGCGTCCTTGGCACGATCAGTATATACCTTAATTAAATTTCGAATGAAATCCTTCGGATTGTGACAGCAGAAGTTCCGCTGAACTGTTGGTCCTTTCGCATTTCGTTCACATTTTCACCTCTTGTGTTGGTGGCCGCCTCAGATTCGACTTCTGTACCTCGCCTTTTTGCTCCACCACTTTCGACATTTTCCCCTTTGGCCTCCAGCAGCTGGCTGCGTGTGACGCTTGATTTAGTGGCGAAACTTTCGGCGTGTACATGTTCCTTTCACTTCTTCAGCAGGCGGACGGTGTTGACGCGCGGCTTGTCTCAACCTAGCCATTTGTTATAAATTATCTGTCGGCGACTGTCTCGCCTTGCTGCAGCGAAACATTACTTTCAATTACTCTCAATACCAACGTTGCCTACTTGACGTTTTCTTCGCCTGCAGTGGAAGTATATCTGCATGCCGACTCGATTGAAATGCAACGCTGTAAATTTGGCAAAGTTTTAAACACCTCCTGCCTACGCCGAGTTATAAATCCGCGTATTGGGAAATATAAAGCATTTGCTTTACCACTGGTCCCCAAGGAGTGCCAAGAAATGGGCGAGTTTGATAAGGCTGGAAACGCAATATAACTTTTCCAGTTTGTGCTACAAGTGTGAGCATTGCACCCCGCGTTATAATTTTAATCAATTTCAAAGTATAATACACTGACCAAATATAACTGACTTCGAAACCCGATATTGTTCAGCCGGCATAAATGTTGGCGGTCGGTGGTGGGGTGATCGTCGAGTCGACTCGTTGGCGACCATCCCTGGTTGCACGCAGTGGAGTGGCGTTAATTTGATTATATTGTAATTTGCGCAAATCTAATCGTACCCGCACTTCGCCAACTTTGGTTTTTTTTCAGCGCGATAATGCTCAAAAATTGGCGCGTATTTCTTCGCATCTCTCTTGTTCGTTTGCACCTCAAGGTCCTTTATCTGCCTGAAAGGGCCAATTGTGTAGCAGATCTAAATTAGCACGCTTGCCCGCGTTATTGTGCTGTGTACTATATTCGAGAATTGTGTTTTGCTCTCGATTTGTATTCGTCTCTGTTCCTATTCGCGTTCTCGTTCAAAATGCCGCCATTACTATGAATGTGGACATACACTTTTATCTGATTAGCCAATCGCGTTATTGCGTTCACTTGCGACGCTAAATTGCAGATAACAGAAACATAATCCCCCCCACCACTCTTCTATAATCTACATTTGTATCAGGATTATTTAATATATATATATAATCACTACCCGCTCTACCGCTTCTTGCAGTGTGGGGTTTCGTGGAAGAGCGTACTGCAACCACG
>JAOEHK010015838.1:0-10553 GCA_025447835.1 Labidoglobus nevermanni | reverse complement strand
TGTTTGACCTACGTACATGCGTGGGCAATCCCCACATGTTAATAAATAAACTCCTGACTTCGTTTCTGGAGGAGATTTATCTTTGTTGTTATTAATTATAAGATAAATCTCCCCCAGAAATGCATTTGATTTTATCTCATAGTTCGAAAGTTATAACGAAAAATAATACATTGCATGTCAAACGGCACTCTAATAGTGATCGACGTCGCTCTTCTGCGCATGCGCCTCCGTCCGTTGCCAAGCAGCGATTTTGTACCGAACTAAAATAAACTGGAATGAATCTTCCATGCAATATCAAGTAGGCTGAGACAGCGGGGCACGAAACTGCAGTATTGATCGATTGTGCTCGATTCTACGCATGCGCTTTGAACGCCGTGTTTCCGTCCGTTGCCGAACAGTACCAAACGATTGCAAACGGGCGGACGGCACATCAAATAGTAGTAAAACCCAGGCAACGCTGGGTACTCCACTGGTTAATGATAATTAAAAGAGTTATTTACTTCCAATATGCAACACATTTTTTGCGTTACAAGATTGTAAATAACAGGACAAGGAAAGAATTTGGAGGGCTATAGAAACAAAAATAAATCTGTATACGAATTTGGGAACTTAACTTCCAGGCCACAAATAGCGAAAGAACGAACAAGAATAATATAAGGAGTTTTGATTAGTTTCTAAAACTACAAAAGATCCTTAATAGGTCCCAAAGTTTCGAATTATATTGTTCGAAAGGAATATTGCAAATATTTTTTCCTCTTTTGATTATTTGTGAAATCATGGCAGATACTCGTCTGGCAACAGGCAGCATTTAACAAGGAATTACATAAACCTTGGTTGGAACATCTGCGTCCTCGTTCCGAACGAATTTACAGCGCTTTTCCCTTGCATAGCGACAGAAGTGACTTGTTCGCAGGAGTGCAGGAGTGGTATTCGCAAAACAGGACGCTCCCTAGGGAACCCTAAAGGACGCATGTAGTGAGCGTAATATCGATCAAAATGCTGCAATTTGGCCACCTGCAACATTCTCACTTGCGCTACAATTTATTATAAGATTACACTGCGTCAGAACAATCAAATAAATGCCTAACAATGAATTCTGATTAATCACAAAATGCTACGTGCATACAATAGGTCCTAATAGCCATAATTCATACTTATGATTATGACAGACGAAGAAATGCATTGAAGGTTTATGGAATGAAAAATGGAATGATTATTAGTCCGATTAGTTACGCTTCGAGGACGTGATTCAAGTACGCAATGTAACAAATGGCCAATCGTAAAATTTCAATCTTTGATAACTTTTTGTCCGGAGGCAAAGTGGGCAGGAGTTTCCTTAGCTCAGAGAACGCCACATTGAAGGCTTCCACGCGAATCCTTTCGCGAGTCGCGTGAGCCGTCCGGTACTTCTGGGTTGCTCTTCGCCGACGGCGGCGTTCTTCTCGTGATAACGCACTCATATCACTTCTGTCTCTGAAACAGAAACACACAATTCGCTTTTGTTTAGCGTTGCCACCGGTGATTTCATTACTCCCAGCTATACGAAGCTTTACTTTTCGTTCTTGGATTTCGTGAGAAACACGCGAGAATATTAACGAAATTTATGAACGAAAAGCTGTGACAGTTACAGCCTTGTACGACATAGTTTTATATTTCTATTGGGCTATAATATATTGATCGCATCGAAAGCGAAAGATGTGCATATTGCTTGCCATTTCATTAAATTCCAATTCAATTTGGTGTAGACGTGCATGGGACGAATCTAGTAGGAAAACGAAAGGAGGTGAGCCGTGCCTGAAATGGATTAAACAAGTCGAAGAAAACCTAGCGATGGCGAAGGCATTATAAGAAGGTATTCGGACTGAACCATTATGACAAGAGGTTCTAAAGAGCTATAAAATAGGTGCGGCTATACTCAAGCTATATTATTACTTGGTAAAAAGACAATATATAATGTGGTTTCGTTGGAAGAATGGGATTCATAGGATGTTGCACCAAAATAGTAATTTATATCCATATATATACCATATATATATACCATAGTAATTTATATCTTCTTGCTTCTGCCTTAGAGCTAGAGATATACACAAACATTTGCTTCCTTATTCATTCATTTCTTGACAATAATGGATGATGTGTGTCTGAAGTGAGATACGCCTATAGAAACGTAATTTACTTTTGTTGTCTAAACCAGTGTTTCTCAAACTATTTTGGCCTGTAGACCCTCTACCGACATTTTTTCTTTCCATAGACCCCCCTAACCGAACCTAACCTTTTTTGGACATCCTTCCCAATAATAATTTTTTCTCCGTACAACCTCAGATCTCCAAGTTGGAATTTGCGTCTCTGGGTGAACGGAACAATGGCTTCATAGACCACTTAATGTCTTATTGGATGCGTACTTGTAGATAGTGCTGGCCGACAAACCCTGGTAATACCCATCTTTGAATGACTGAACCCAGGGTATTCTGTCATAGGCTTTACTCTTACGTAGACTCCTATTCACATCTCGTAGACCCCCAATTTCTTGTTTCGTTATCGTAGACTCCCTGCAAGTCAAAATCGATTCCTAGGGGTCTATATAGACCACTTTGGGAATCATTGGTCTAAACAATGAACCAAAGATCGGAAGAAAGACCTACTTGACCCAAGAAGGGAACCAACGCTGCTAACAAGTTTTGAGAACAATACTGATTTGATCTGTGACCACATAAGAAAAAGAAGCCTGCACAACCTATGACCCTCGGGCCAATTGTGGCCGGTTTGAATAACGGCGTGTCTGACCTTCTTAAGAAAATTTGACAATTGACGAAGGCGCTTTTGAAACAATCAGGAAATACCACGAAAACCGACAATAGGAATTACCAAGAAACACTATGAAGGTGGTCACGGACCACTGCGAATACACGGAAATGCGGGTTTTCTCCGTGCTTGTCCTGGCTCAAAGGGTGCAGCGAGTCAAATAACTTTGAGAAATATTGATATAGAAATTGAGGTGACTTCGTTGAATGCTGTTTTCTATGTGTACAAAATAAGGTACCAAAAAAGTATTCTATTAAGAGTAATACCATAATGATAAGAATCCCAGGAAGAAACAAAAGACCTAACTAAGAGAGGCTAGTTGTTATTGAAGTAGTTAGGATATAATGCTAATAGGAAAGGACCTAGGATCTAGGCCAGTGATTCCCAAAGTGGTCGATATCGACCCCTGGGGGTCGATTTTGACTTGCAGGGAGTCGACGACAACGAAACAAGAAATTGGGGGTCCACGAGATCTCAATAGGGGTCGACGTAAATATAAAGCCAATAACAGTTCATGGGTGGATTGTGCCAAATCCCGTACTCATAGACACTGCTGGCGGACAAGCACGGGGAATACCCTGGCTCCCCGTCACTTGTAGATGGGTATTCCCCGTGCTTGTTCTTCAGCACTGTCTACGAGTACGAAAAAATCATTAAAATTCGACTTTAAGGGGTCTTTGAAATTTAACAATATCGGAAAGGGGTCGCCGGGGCAAAAACGTTTGAGAAACACTGATCTAGGCACATAGAGACAATTAATAATAATAGTCTAGCCATGAAGGTGATGAGTTGGACAAGTCAGATAAGTAGCCGAATAGACAGATTCCTTGGTTACAAGACACAAATGTTTTACCTTTTCTTCGTGGTGGACGAAACTAAATTATTGCACGATGTTATGGTTTGCAGAACTTCGCGATTTGCTGCTTCCAGGTTTCCATTCATTTTCATTGCATCCACATTGAATTGATGAGCAACATTAGGGATACTTTCTGCAAGTAATTAATGTCATCCATGTAGGAAAAAACGAATGAAGAGGGATACGTTGAGTTGAATATGTAAGGAAATGTTGTATTTTGATGTATCCTGTAACTTTTATAAGCGCAATCAGCAGTAAAACTTAATGTATTTCAAATTCATAAAAGATGCAACTGAATCGACGGGATGCGATGATGATTTGTGCGTTTTTGGCGAGGGGATCTGATAATGCATGCCACGTGTGATCAGCATACGAATGATGCATTTCAGCCGCAGACGCGTGCGATGCACGTGCGAGATGTTTGCGATTGTGAGACGTGTGAACAAGTCGAAGGCATCGAATTACACGCGAATTACATTGTCATCGCAAATTGGGCATTGCGAAGGCAGGCGCATTGCCGATTGCCTAATTCGTAGCCGCGCAGCGAAGGGAACTTATCATTCAGCAGATGGATGAAATCATGCGTGAAGCTACAACGAGGAGATAATCAGCGAGGGAGTGATACAGATACGCTCAGAATCACTTATCACCGAGAGTGATCGTTCCCAATGGATTTGCAGACATTATTCTTCATTCTCATTCAGAATATTCGTCAATTTACTAACTACCACGAAATGAGAAGAGTGATGAAAATTGGAGAATAATTACTTAAAAATAATGAGACTAATACTAAGATCAGTGATGGCGAATCTTTTCAGCTGAGTGTGTCAACATTTGAAAAATATGAACATAATTATTTGTGGCGTGTCATATATCACAAAAGTATATCTCTATCTCGATCATAACTCCCGCTAGGACTGTCCTTTTTACTATTTGCGCGCGCCGGCGCAGCGTCATTCCGGGTCCTTTCCTCCCCATTCCAGTTAATGGGGTGTTCCTTCAAGCACTGCGGCCTAAAAGGCCTATTGTACTGCAGCCCATATTCAGAATCCAAGGGAGCCGTCTGAGATACGCCTAAAAAAAGACAGTAGCTCTCTTGGAGGCGCAGTGTCACCAAAAATGTGCTCGCGTGTCATAGGTTCGCCATCATTGACTTAGATTACCGAAAATCAGCAAAACGAAATTCAGGAACTAGCAAGGAACTAGCCCAGTAACAGAAAAAGGATATCACAAGGAAGTATAAAGCGTTAAAGAGGCGAGGGAGGAAGGAAGCAAATGGTTGAAGGATGAAGAGGATTAGGAATGGAAGGAATAGATATGGGACAGAACAAAATGCATCAAATGAATAGGGCTGATATTGCTAACAAAAAAGATTCTAGAGAATACGTAATAGGTAATTTAGTGTTAATGTATTGCCTATTGATAAATATATTTTCTTTAGTCCTTAGATAAACTTAGACAATTACATAAACAGTAAAACAGTACCAACAGAATGACAAATTATAACTGTTTACAACAAAATTAGTTATCTCACTGTCTGACTGTTTCATGGATATCCGGATGTGTCTTTACACGTGTATGATCTTAGACTATAAGCCCTACGGGGTGAGTGAAGTAGTAGAATGATAAACATTTAAGAAGAGATGGGAGTGTAATGTTTTCTATATTTGCTGTCGATTACAATCGGGAATAATAATGTGAGGTTAGAATGCATTAATTGCGCGCTCCTTGCCATGTCAGCTATGTTGCCATATCCTACAGCAAATGGGATAGAAAAAACCGCAGGAAGTTTAAAAAAAATACGAAATGAATACGACTGATATTGCCTATGAGAAGGATCTTTACTTTATAGCAACGATTCTCGACCACTGTGCCGCGGCACTTTTGTGTGTCGCAAAATTCTAAAAGTGTGCCGCCAAATTTTAGAAATATAATTATCTTCAGCAACGCGTACTTTCTTAGAATCAGAAACTAATTTTGATGCAGTTTATCGAAGCCTTTCACATTTTTCAACTCCACACTAATAACGCGTCGGAATCTGTGACAAAAGGTGGCAAGATGATTTAACTCTTAATAAACATTTGTATAACTATTAATCCTGATGCCTCAAGTCGGCTCATATTTGTCACTAATACGTAGAAAACAGATTGTTTCAATAACAGGTATAGGTATTTAGATATTTAAACATAACTTGTTTCTTGTGTGCCGTCAAATTTTGAAATTATTAGAAGTGTGCCGCCACAAAAAAGGATTGAGAATCATTGTTCTATAGCAGTGTTTCTTAAACTTTTTTCCATGGCGGCCCCAATTGGGATCCACTATTGCTTCGCGACCCCATTTAATATCCACAATTTTTTGGCGACCCCAAGTGTTAAATATAAAAATTTACAGTACTAATTTGTGATGCTATTTTTAGTATTATTATTAATGATCATAAACTAGAATTTATTATAAAACAAACCTTTTGAATTTCACATAAAGACAGATATATTCATCGCATTCGAGAAACCTTCGCGACCCCAAAATTTGGCACCGCGACCCCAAATGGGGTCGCGACCCACAGTTTAAGAAACACTGTTCTATAGAATACTATTCTAGAATCCGTTGAAATGAAGCCATAAAAGTAACAAGATACAATATTTCGAAAATAATTCAATATGCAATCCTGATAAATGAAGGAAAATACGGGCAAATATTAGAAATCAATGTGCGGAAAGGGTTTCGAATCCAGAGGGAATTCTGGGGTGTACAATTCAAATAAAAGAGATTGAATTATTGGGGTTAAAATGACTTTCATCGGCAAATCGTTTAGTCTCACACGTTACATGTGCTATAACAATATTTTCAATTTTTATAATTTACAACACTATTTTCTCCCTCTCTCTCTCCCTCACTACTCTAAGCACCAATAAGTAAATTAACGAGGGACTCATTCTTAAATATTCCATAAGTTAAATATATGGGAACTACACAACTACAAAAACTAATTATTCTCTTAATATCAATTATATTATGGCAAAAGTGAAAACGGTTGAAAAATACATTGGGAATGAAAGTGGTTTTTAATTCTAGAAATTTATTGCTAGAATCGAATATTCTAGTACCAGCTAACGCTCTAAAAAGTTCAACAAATACTTGTACCTGGAATTATTCTTTACAACCTGGCTAACGAGTTTGGCTTTTTGTAAATTATGTTCAAGGATTACAAAGTATTATAGTAGGTCTACTACCAAGAAAGGAAATGAATAAGAGTTGTGAACTAAACTAAAAATTGGATGAGTCTAAAAAATCACTTACCACAAGACAACAAGTACACGAAGTTGAAGTGTAAGCAAGTCTCCTTAATACGAACTAATTCAGAATGCCATAAGTCTAGCAGGATGTGCAAATATTTTAAATGTTTGAGGAGACTTGCAGCCGCCGGCGGATCGCTTATATCTGATCAGATAAGCGCAAATTTAACGCAATATAAGCTGAATGTAGCAGGTGGCAGCATCCCTCCGAGTGCCAACCCTCCATGCTCGTGCATCACTTTATTTACACATCTTACAGCGCATCAGAGCAAAAAGGACAATACCAGGCCCTGCCCCTGAACCTGGACTTCTCCCGTACACGTCACAGCATCCCGCATCTAGATGCAAGCATCCCAGTCTACTGCAACACCCAATGAAATCTCGCCTGCAGGGTTTGAACACACCCTTTAATCAATAATGCTATTGTTGCGCTTATCAAATTGGGAGGTCCCATAATGATAAATGTGCTTGAATTTTTCACTAATTGACACCGAAGGAATAAACAATTATTATCAAAAATGTTATTTACACAGTGAAAATTTGCAATTGTGAATTATTTAGGAATGAAATTTCCGGTTCAATTTCTACAGAGAAACGAGCCCAGTATTGATGTCAAGAGTTTCCATGGTTGGGAAAACGTTTCCAAGGATTTGTTTGGAAAGCTTCCTTAAAATTTCCTTAGTGACGTTTACCGTCAGAAAATGAAAATTTCAGTTCTGGTTCTAGGGCGTCAAAATGTCATTCAAATACACAAAAATATATAATTCGCAAAGTTGTAAATAAATCCTTGTGTGAGGCAAATTGCAGGGATTAGCTTCCTTGGATAATTTGAAGGAAATCGTCTGAATTAGATATTCAGCATGTCGAAACACTATTGGTCTGCCGATCAGGTGAGTGAGATGCGTTTTGTTCTTTTCACAATCGACATTTAACATCCTTACCAAATCAATAAAAACAATTTCATGCAAAACGCACGTAAATTTCCCTCAAGCGTGCACATGCAAATCTATTAATGGCATCCTTAATAACAAGCCATGTTATGCGAACTGACAACGCAACAAACGTGAGGCAAAAATGATAGGCATTGATCCTGTTTGGGGTTGCACACCCGAAGGCATAGGTTGGCGAAACGCAGAACTCCGATGGCATACAAAACTGAACAATCCTGTCAACCGGTTCATTTTTAATCAATCAAAGAACATTGCGTATTGTTCAGGTTGATTGTCCAATGTGTCTGTGATGTTATTGAAATCCAAAAGAAAAGAATAGGATAAAAGGGTCAGCGATCGTAGTGCATTCATAAAGGATGGATGCCTTCCAACGACGAATCCTACAAATGTGAACAATTCGCCACCAAGTTTAAATTGGCGATTAATTCTTGCTTGTTGTGATTCGTGTTGAAGCGAAATCACATTTAATTAACACTACCTTATGAAAAAGACGATTGAAACCTGCTACATAGTTCAAGAGTTCCATTTTTGAAAGATCAAATATTCAAGTAAGTACAATAGTTCAAAACTATGCTGAGCTAAACATTGTAAATGTATTCAATTTATTTCAATTTTTCATCGTAGGAATTTCCTATTTTCTATCCATGTTATCTACTTATAGTTCAAATATTTAGTAACAAAGATCTCAATGTACATAAATACTTTTCAAAGCTAGTACAGTAACACCCCGATTTAACGAACCACGATTTGGATAAAATCCCGATTTAACGTTTAAAAGTGTTGGTCCCTTGAAAAAATCTCGTTTTTACGAACAAAACTAATTTAGTCCCCTCGATTTAACGAACTTTTTTGGGCCAAGGACAAATGGTATTTTCGCTGTAGTATTCTTACATATTTAACATTGAAATTGTATGAATCATGTAAAGATTGTCGTTATTAGCGATAAATATATAAATATTTTCAAAAAATGTATTATCTACGTATTTATGGTCACCTTTGTATTGTATACTATTGTGTTAACATATATAACAACTTTTTTGTTATAACAATCCCGATTTAACGAATAATCCCGATTTTTCTCCATCGGTCCCTTGAAATTAGTTAAATCGGGGTTTTGTGTATTACATTGATTATATATTGATTTTATCCACTTACTTTATTGTTTCCGCACAAAGAAATTTCAAATTTGAAAGTAACAAAGGAACACTATGGGATATTGGTGATAGGATTGGACAGGAATAATTGCAAGTTAATGGGAATAATGATGAAAAATCGTAACAAAGCGTAAAATTGAATCGGATCCCTTACACACAATTGCATTTCGAGTAAAATTGCTGAATTAGAGGCGGACTATTAGAAACTTGTAACATACGTGCACCCTCCATAGAAGAGGGATATAATATGGTCAGGACTTGATGATGCAGGAAGTACTGCAGGACTGCACTTGAACTCGTTATCATTGCCATCTTGCACTAGCAACCGCCCCCCTGGAAAACACACGGCCCTGCAGAATGGCGTAGATACAATTAGAATTCAGGATGCAGTTAGGGAAGTGTGGAATTGGAATTGGAGGGTACTTAACCACCCTCCAATACCATGGAGCAAAATCCAGTGTGTTGAAGATGTTTCTTCCAACGTGTTTCCAAAGAATGTCAATTCTCTTTGACGATTAACGGAAGATTAAGAAAAGTGTATGTTTAGATGATTTTTCACTAGAAAAATAATTGAAATTTTTTCATTATTCCAATAGTAAAAATGTTCAAGGGGTGCATATTTAGGGCGTGAGTTGCATTTGGGCCGGGTGCATTCAGGATCAAGTGCAATTGAATTGTGACCCTCAAACTGTTCGTAGGCGCTCCATGTAGTTGTTTACATTTATATAATCCTCTCATTTATCAAGTGGAATTTCAAATGACAACGCTGAGGATTACAAGCATGGAAACAATGCAAAACAATTCGTAAAAAAAACAATCGGGATTCTATAAATGGCATCCGTCTTGACTTAACAAGTGCATATGTTGCAACTGCTGAATTATTATTTGCACATGTGCATACATCTGTTACGAATAATCATTATTTTTCCTATTCTCTACTGATATTTATTTAATGTATTACATTAAAAAAATTTAGATTCAATGTTTTGGGGAACCAAAAACAATGAATGAATTCGAATGTACAAATATCTTAGGAAATCATTATATTAAGTTCTACATAAAAGTCAAGAGTCACAAAATATCTTCTATCTCTATATATATAAATCTCTATCTCTCTATCTATATATCTCTATATATAAAAATGAACGTGGGTGTGTGTGTACTCGATTTACGATTTAGAAAATACAAACAATTCGATGGAAATAAAATATTGAGCATGTTCCGTGTACATCTGGGACACCACTAACGCAAAGAAAAATGGGAAGAACCTCAAGGTTCGAAAGTTATAGTAAAATAACAAATATTTTGCATCACAAACAGCACTCAAGTATCGATCTACGTCAGATCTTACAATGGTCAAACCAAACCAAATCACACACACACAGTCGCCATTGCAGACAGACTTTAGGCATAATGTGATAACTAAGGCCCGGATTCTAGGCAAACGGACTATTTTTTTAAATTTAGGCGCATTCACGAAACTTGAATAGAAATTCAT
>JAOEHK010015837.1:0-29660 GCA_025447835.1 Labidoglobus nevermanni | reverse complement strand
TATCAAAGTGTAAGATATATTTACGCATGACGGATATATCCGTCATAACACAAAATTCTGCCATTCTTCCATGACGGTTATAGGCGTCGAACACACTTAACTGGTTAAGATGTAACCATCTAACTTAGGTTGTCGAATGATAATATTTACAGCATTTTGCTTTTGCAGAAACATTGATTTTGGTGAATTTCTCACGGCTGAAAATCGTGCAAAACATAAACGGACCGTTTATGATTTGATTGCAAACATTGTGCACGATGGAGAGCCATCTAAAGGGACATATCGCGTCCACATCTTGCAGAAGAGCACCGGCCAATGGTACGAAATGCAAGATTTGCACGTTACGGATATTTTGCCGCAAATGATCACCCTGACGGAGGCCTACATTCAGATCTACAAGCTGCGAACATAAGAAAAACAAGGTAAAAAATTACATACAAACTACTAAGAACAGTCTTCAAGAAATATACTAGTTTAATTCGTATAAAACATTTTATAGCGTACAAGTTATCGCAATTCAAACATAAATCAACGCAAAAAATTAGTGCAAAAATTCGTCCTCTAAATCCTTGATCTCCTTTATTGTCCCTTGTATGTTCGAGTCGTACTTGGGAAAGCCCGATTGCAGGTAAATCAGTAGCGAGAGGCAGTTTTCCATAAACTTCACATCGTTCATTATCTCTGCAAACAATGAACTGTCACCCAGAAACTAACTGCAGCATTGCATACCAATACCTTCGCCAGAAGTGAAGAGCTCGTGGAGGTCGTTGATGATTTTCCGGCATTGCTTCTGCATTTTCGGCCCGAAAACCGAGTCATAGTATTCGTGCAAGTAGAGTACACAATCTTTGAATATCCACGGCAGCTTCTTGAAGCCCTTGCTCAAGTAAAGGCGCTCACCCAGGTGCTCGTGGATCTCGAAGTGTAAAATGAACGAGCAGATCAGTGACAGCTTCTTGCTGATCTCATTTACGAAGTTGCGGCACTGAGTTGTGGTCTTATTCTTCGTTAGCTCTTTAATGATATCAACCGGAGAGCACGCTTTTATGTTGCTTATCAATGCTTTATTGCGAAGATTAATGTCACTTGATAGGAGAATCTGCAAAGACCGCGTTCGGACTAAATGATGGCGTATTGCAACATGAGATTCTAGATTCCTTACGACATTCAATCGTTCCAATTGCAGTTGAATGCAACATGCTAGAATGGAGTCGTCGGGGTTGTGTATACCTGTTGTCGAATTGGCCGCTTGGTGAACTGGCTGCCCGCGGAAATTGTTCTTCTTTGCCAGCAGGCAGTCGTTGATGAACTTGATAGCCTTCCTGCATCGTACTTGGATCGTCTTCGAAATTGGATGCTTCTCTGACAAACTGTACCCATCCTTGAAGTAATCCAACTCTTGAATTACCATCCAAGGAACAAAAATCACTGGATACGATTCATCTGCAACACAATTGTTAACACTAAACCTACCAGATTTTCGTCTATATCTATTCCTACCAGCTGCGGAAGATTTAGAATTAATAACAGCTACTTTCGCAATATTCAATTCAAATTATGTGCATTTTCAAAGAATCGGTCCCATATTGTAGAATTGATGACAATTTTACAAGTTTGTGAACTCGGGCCACAATTCTTGTTCCAGAAATAGAAGGCATCTAAATTTTTTGCTTCACAGATATACAGCAATCCAATAATTGCGCCCAGTTTTGCTTTGTTTCGCTTCCAATTAGTTTTCAAAACTATTACAGGAAATGCCCATTTTATTTCTTCCTCCAGAACATGTCGTTCAGCATATCCTGTTAGGTCTAGCTTACCCCTAAATCACCAACCCAAGTTGGAACTTCTGACTACAATTTACACGGTAGATCCATTCCACAGAAAACCGTGTAAATCGAACTCACAAAATCGAAAAAACACAAAAATGTGATTAATTCACTTATTTTCTGCCCTAAGCTGTCAGGGTTTTCACGGTATCTCTTAATTGACTCCCCATCCCATCCCAATAACCGAATCCTATATTCCTTTCCTAAAACTATTGTTATTATCTACTAAACAATATTTTACCAGCAAAAGATTGCATGCAAAGTTTGAAAACAGTCAACCAGTTTGGTAGTTTAGTGTTCATAACGCAGTTAAATTTCATCAGAACTGCGCGTAAGTAATTAAGACTAGAACATTTTACCTTTGAAATACAGTTGCATGATGTTTGTCAATGTTTGCATCTTATCAATGAAGATATTGGTGTCGACGACAATGTAAACATTCATTGGACTCATGCCCAACAAGGGCGACTTGATGTTTACATTGTAATCACGTGCTTTAGATAGTTCTCCAACAGGTTGGGAGCGAATGATCAATTCTCGCGCCTGGCGAATCTGCAACATTTCCTCTCGCCATCAGCTCACTACTAGAGGACAAGCAGCAGTACTTGCCTCTTCCACTGGTGACCAATCCATATCAATATCATCGTCGTTAATTTCCTCCCTCACAGAAGTATTGGGATGGCACTCTAGCGAAGTATTTGATGAGCTCGAGGCATTAATACTTGGCTGCGAAATATCCGTAATAGCGACATCTTCGTCTCCGAAAGTGTTCAATTGGGTCTCACTGCTTTCAGACACCCGTTTTATTTGCCGGTACGGTGAGCTACGAAACGGACTCAGACAGCCAAATTGTGGAACTGATGCGGAACTCTGCGCCCGTTTCAGTGGAGTTGAATTTGCTGCAATTTTCAATCTACAATGTACAGAAGACGGTGCTTCCGCTGGAGGTGCGGGAAGGCAATTTCGTTTCGGCGGTGGTTCTGTGTCGCTGACGTTAGAAGAATTCTGAGCTAGGTCATTCGATAAGGATTCCCTGAGTCTTTTCATTCGTGCTGACGCGATGTTCTTCGACGGAGCTCTTTCCTTAACATTCCCATGTTTGCCGTCTGAGGTAGACGGCCCTCCATGGTAAGAGTTCCATCTTCGGTGAGCTTTCAGTATTCGACGATTCGAATTCATTTTCCATCAATTCTGCAAAAACAAACATGTTACACTTTAGTGGAAACAGGTTATGTTGTCGTACCAAAAAAATTTTGGGTTATAATCGACATTTTCCGTTTCATTTCCTGGATTTTCCGGAAGCTTCAGAGTTGTTTTAATATCAAGAGTTCGTGCTTTCTACGAAGCAGTTAATAATATGCAGGATTCCTTACAGGATTACCTACAAATCGCAAGAAATGCGAATAAACTGTCGCCGAGGTGCGTATTTCATTGTTTTTCTCAAAATTTTCTTGAAGATTGTGGAACTTTTAGCCAGAAGGCTGTGGGCAATATCGTCGCGGATGCAACCAGGAAGAAACAGTGCGAAACTCATGCTCAAAAAGTCGTAGAATTTCTAATTGAAGGAAAATTACAGCCTGTAGTATTCCTTCGAAGCGTAAGTTTCTGTTTCTGTACTTTACGACCGCTTTTCTAATAATTTCTGTATATAGTTGAGTTTTATTAATGTTTCCCTCTACGAAGATGTCGTGGACGAAAGATCTATCACATCGTTATGTGGTTATCCTCTATGTGGCCTCAGACTACCAGAAATGCCCAAGAAAAAGTATTTTATTTCTTCAAAGGTAAATAAGGTCTACGATATCACCGAGAGAAAGGTAAATAGCGACAAATTTGTAGAGTCATTAAGGAAATAATTAATGTACTCGAATTTAAAGAAATATTGCAGTAATTTCTGTTACAAAGCAAGTACTCATATAAAAGAACAAATTGATGATTCTCCTCTTTGGCTCCGCAACCTAGAAACGCACCCAAGTTATAAACTGCTGGAAAATACACATTCTGGCCTAACACCGGGAGAAGAAATCGTTTATGGTGTCGAGGATCCTTCTAATTCCCAGGTTGCCTTTACTTCCATATCCGATTTCGCAGAAGCATGTTTAGGCGAATCCGAAGAATTTGAAAAAATGCCCCAACTTGAAGGCATCGAAGCATTTCGCAAATTAGATTCAATGTCCAAATGCTCGCCACCAATCAAATCAATTTTAAAGCAACAAGTTATAAACGGTGATTCTCCCCAAGATGATAAACTTCCCCAAGTTAAAGAAAAAAAAGTTATTTTCCAAGAGGAAACAGCAACTGAACTATCAGAACAACAACAAGATCTAAATCGATGCATAAGAAACTTATGTAAGTCATTGAACATCAAGCTAGACTTGAACAATTCATCGGAAAATACTAATCAGCTACAAGAAAAACCTCCTGTCTATGTTGACGAAGAGAAAATGCAGCGCGTTATTGAAAAAGTTGCAAAATCAGAGGAGCAGCGCAATAAACCAATACAATTAATCGACGCGACGATGAATCCCGAAATTACTTCCCATTGTTCAACAATCTTATTTCCACATTCGGAAACTGTCCTCAGACCACCAAAATACGCCGAAAGGTTACTAGGAATTGTTCAAAGGTCGAATGCTGACTCAAAGCAGAATCTAAATGCGGTAGATATAAGAAATAAGTCAGATTCTACAATAAAATCGCATTATAGTGGGAAGAGTATAACTAGTAAACCAAGCGACGCGAAAATGCAGCAAATTATTGATAAAATCAATCTGAAGAAGCGCCAACCAAAGCAAGAAAAGAAATGTGCGATTCTTATCGAAACAGTCACAAATCCAGAATTGCAAACTGAAAAAAACAGAATGCAAGAAAGCGAATTAAGAAAACAAACTAAGAATATTCAGTTTACGCGCCTTACAAACGATGAATTTAATGACATACTTCAAGCATTTCGTAGTTGGCTCACAATTGAGACGTTTCTTTATCTCTACGGAGAAAGCAAGTTGAAAGAAATCATAAACCCGGAGAAGCTTGAAAAATATTTTCAGCAGTTGCATGTGGAACAAGCAAATGTCTCACAGCAACTAAATTACCTAGAAATTTGCAAGAAATTGCATATGAAGGAAGTTGCTGATGAGAAATTTGATGAAAAATGTATCGAGGGACAGAAGGGCGGATTAAATCCACTTCCTGATTATAATCAGTTGAAATCTGATATGAAAAACTTGGATTCGAAGGTAAAAGCTTTTTACACTCGAGGAATATATGAAAGGAATGCAGATAATGCGGAATATAGAAACGAAAGCACTGATAATGGCGAGTTTGTTACGCCCATTAGTGATTCATCTAAGAACGTTTTGAGGAGGAACATTTTTAGCAAATCTTTGATGAAATGGTAATTTCCAGATGAAGTCTATATCATTGATAGTTTCTATTGGATTTTTTTACTGCAGTGTTCTTAATGAAATGGTTTTGGATGAGTCTATACCTAAACGATTGCAAGAGTTAATAAACACCTTCAAATTTGAAGCCAGCAACATCACTTTCCTTCCAGGCCAATGGAACATAATCGCCTTGACTTTACTCAGTTGGTAAGCTGTTAAATACTATTGATTTGAACAATGAATAAGCTAATAAACCAACAAATTGATTTAGTTTATCTAGAAAGGACAAAACGGAACATCAATCAAACCAGCAGCCATTTGAAGACTATGTCAACTCCTTCGTAATGGAATCAACACGTTTTGCTGCGTTTCTCAGCGAAATTTATCAACTAATTGATAATGTAGACGGTTTCATTCAGACATACATTGAATGTAATAATTTGTAATTTGTATTGTTATTAAAATGTTTTTCAAAAAGTGATTTTGTTATCATTAATTTGACGTTGCTTTTGTCAAATTATCAACACATAGTTGTGTTATTTGCTTTTAATATTATACAAAAGTTATACAAAATGGGAACCAATATGCTATCTTGCAAGAAGGTGAAATTACATGGTTTGAAAGACAGCCGCTGGACGGTTCAGGATCATTTAACGCAATACAAAGGACTCGTGAATCTCTTCAGTATGAATAATGATGAATTTCATCATGAATTTGCGATCATTTGCGCGCATTTTCGTAGAGCGCGATAAGAAATTCGTGGACGTTGATACAAAACTCAATGCGAAGAAGCAAAAGAAGGAATATAAACAGTTGACGCGCAATATCGCGCTGAGTCGCGAAGAGCTCAAGGACTGCATGTACGGAGATCAACAGCGAGTGCGCAACATCCTCGCTGAAGATCGCAGCATGAAGCTCGCTTATCAGAATCTTCATGTTACGGTAAAGCACCAGCAAAGCACGGTTACTGCCTTATTCCTTGCTCTTTCAGAAAGTTATTGATCACGTGTACCAGGACAATTTCGCGTGTCGCAAAATGCTGGACTTGCAAAACTATCGCTTAAAACTGAAAATTGATAATTTGATTCAATTGCGGGTAACTACAAAGTCACTTGTTGCCCGCAGCCTGAAACATTCGCTTTCAGCTCGAAGCCGGCGATTTGGAGTTGCAAAAGGAGTTTCAATCGCATACGAAAACGCCTCTCGAAGTTCAGATCGCGATTGTTACGGGCAAAGTGCAGGACATGATTCTGAAGAAGGAAGCCGCGATCACGGTGAAAACGACCTATAAGACGCTAATCGATATCATGCGAAAGGTATTCGAAGAATCATAATGCTTTCTTCCGACTTGTTAAGTTGCTGCCGATGAATCCAGGACGTGATTTACTATCACGCAGTTCTACAAACATTAAAAGAAGATGCGCTAGCGCAGGGCGAATGTTTGATTCAAAGCACAACTCTGGGCCAACTGGCCACTGAGTACGTCGATGATCGCCGCAGCGAGTTTGAGACTCTGCAATCGTGCGTTAAGGAAGACATGAAGATTCGCGTGCGCAACTTGGCGGACGTGAAGAGCGTGATCGAGGAGACGGTGAAGAACATTCGCGAGTTGATTCGGCGTGATGTAAGTATACTTGCAGGCTAGCTAAACCAGCTATCTGCCTTATGTGGACACCGGGGCATGCTGGTATTGAGGGGAACGTGGAGGCGGACCGCCTAGCCAAAAAGGCAGCCACTACCCCCATCCACGGACCCTTCCCCACCTGTGGTCCGACACGGTCACACAGTAGGGAACTGATTAAGGTATGGGAGCAGAGCCGCAAAAAGGCCCACTGGTCGGAGACGACCGGCTGCAGGCAGGCTAAACTGCTCGTTAAACCATCAACGCAAAGAGCTAAAGAGCTCATGCTTCTTTCAAAGGGAGAACTAAGGAAGGTAACAGGCCCACTGACAGGACACTACGCCTTCAATTATCATTTGCATAATCTGGGGCTGGTGAACTCGTCTACTTGTAGAGGATGTGGTCTGGAACAGGAGGATGCACCCCACATTCTATGCACCTGTGAGGCACTTTCCCACATACGGCAAAGGCTATGGAAGAGGGATTATTTGACAACCTCTGAAATCTCCTTGGTGCCGCCGAGGGAGCTCCTGTCATTCCTCAGGGAAATCTCAGAGAGCTCTCTTGGCTTCTGAACATGGGTCATAGTACAATAGGCCTTTTAGGCCGCAGTGCTTGGGGGATTCACTCCCTTCGGCCCAGCCCCCCTTAAAAAAAGCGCTTCCTCGTCTCTAAGCTAAAGCGTCCACAGAGCGATATCACTTCCTGCATCGAGTCGCATATGCCGGCAACCCCCAGCTGGGTCGACCTACAAGCGCAAATGTGCGAGTATGCGAATTTGCTGAATATCTTGAAGGACGCCACCATGGTCTCAAACTTCGAAGCAATCTTCCCATGGTAATACAGCCAGGAATAGTTTTCGAATACTTTTCTACCTGTTGCGCAGCATGGAAGAGCAGGCTCGTCAGGAAACGCGGCTCACTGAGCTGGTGGCGCACCACGAAGCAGCCCGCGACCGCCTCCAGCACATGCGAGACCACGCGACCGTGATCGCCAACTCGCTGGAGAACACCATGGTCGAGCCAACCGACAGTTACAAGCAGCAGAAGGCGGCTCTGCTGCAGCTGATCGACCAGGAGGAGACGCGCAAGCGGAACGCCACGATTCTCTGCGAGAAGCGCGGCAAACTGCTGGTAAACATCCGCAAAGTGCTCCAGCACCTGCAGCACATCACGCACAAGGTGCAAGAGAAGCCAGTCATAGGCCACGCGACGCAGATGACGTTGACAGACCCGAATGCCTCCGAGGAGTCGGTGTGCTTGCCGCCCCTGGAGGCCGATGGACCGGCGCTCATCGTCCTCATTCACAGCAAGGTCTCCGTGATGCTGGCCAAATTCTTCGAGGGCGAGAAGGAGATGAATGAGGCAACGAAGCTCGAAGCCGAGGAAATGTACGCGCATCTCATCAACAAAACATGCAAGAAGCTTGACATGGCCGCAGTTGTCGCTGAATGTAGGTTTACCGTCTTCCTCTTTCGTCCATTGTTTATTCATCACTTTCTCTCAATCAATAGCTGATTTGCTGGACGGACTGATGTTTGAAGACGCCTTGATTCCAACAAGAGAATTTATTAAGACTCAAAGCGAACAGATCGTTCAGAAGATGCAGCAGATTGAGGAAATGACTGTTTAGAACAGTTTCTGTACATTTGCATTGTTTATCATATATCGTAAAATTGTCGGTTTGCTAGACAGGGTTTATCTGATAACATTGAGAACATAGCGCAATGCGCATTGTCAGCGTGAGGATCGTAATTATTACTTGACGATTCGTTTAAATTGCGAATAAGAAAATCGGGACACTGAACCAGGTGGTTTAAGCGCTCCATTCGGAGTAGAAGACAATCGCCGATCGGCTTTTGGTGCCGGCAATCGCGAATGTCCTGCAGAGCGCGTTATAGTGCTGGTAGAGATACTTCTCGCCGAAGTGGGCTGTCAACAAGAATGAGCATGGAAATGCTTCAGAGTTAACAAGAAGCAACTCACCGTTTTTAATTTCGATTGAAAACTCTGCAGTTTTGACTTGACTGGCTGTAAGAGGGACTTCTTCGCTGAGTACGTCTCATTTTTCACATCCGGCTTGACGATAATTGCGCGCTTCGGGGTTACTTTCGAAGGCGCCTCGATGCGCTTGGTCAGGTTGAGCTCATTGGACGCGGTGTCGAGCTCAGCCAAAGGACTCACTCTGATGTCGGATAATCGACGATGGCTGAACGGGGCTTTCCCGAATGAAGCGTTGCCCGTTGCAGTCATGCTGTACGTTTCTTTTGCCAATGAGATAATTTTGAGCAATTTCGAGGCGACGATGCTGTTTTGATTAATGGGACTGGACGTAGGCAATTGCACGCTGATATCGGGGTCTTTCGATGGTGAGAACACCTTCGGCGACTTCATTGTAGGACTTAGGGGCGCAGCCAAACTTTCTTTTGTTACCGGCAACTCGTTTTCTAACGGCTCCTCGATTTTATTCGTGTTCAAAGCTTGAATTATTACGTTCAGTAAATCCTAGTTGGAAAAGACACAATATTGAATAAATGAGGATAAAAATAATGAACTTGTATTTACTTCACTAGTTAAATCTTTCTCGCAGGATGCGGAGCCAGTTGAATTCGATTCTTTCCAAATGGACATGCCCGTTTCGTTGATTGATGTAGAAAATCCAAGTTTTTGAACCAGATCACTTATACTTGCGTAGCTAATTCTACGCCCCTGATAAGAAAAATGATAATAAGTTATGTGCTGGCAAAGTGCGCTCTCAATTACTTCTTTTATTGACTTTAACATCCAATTTAATACAATTCTTTCAAAATTCTCGCACGTGGCCGCCATTCTTGGATTGAATTCACGTTTGTTCTGTTTCAAGTGTTGTAGTCGAATGCAGCATCTTTGAATTGATAAGAAAATTTATCAATTTTTGGCAATTAAAAAAAATTGGCAACATCTTAATATAATATAAAGAATAGATACAAGAACGTAATGAGTGGCTGTATTGTTGATAGTCTCAATAAAGACATTTTAGTGCTGTTATTGAATTCTACGAAATAATTAAGAGATGATTTTTAATAACTTTTCAATAAGTTTTCAATAAGTTTGGCAATACTGTAATTATCATAACCTCAATATGGCAAGAGATTGACGTAAACGCAAGAAATTTAATTTCATTAAAATGAAATAGTCACGTTATATCTATAAGGCAACAATGATAAATTTGATAAATAACTGTTACTAGAGTATGCTGTGATAATTGGGAAGGTTGTCATGGAAGACAAACAAGAGAAAGTGGATGTGAATGTCCATCCCTTGACCAACAACCCTACAATGGCTTGGAAAGAGATCTCGAAAACGCAAAAGGTCTTTAAGCTAAACGTGAAGCTACCCACAAAGCCAGTAGAGCATAATAAGGTTCGTTTCGTCTGCATGAGCGATACGCATTCGCTGCTGCACAACATCAAGTTTGATATTCCTGATGGGGATGTTTTCGTCCATGCTGGCGACTTTACCAAGTGCGGACAACGGCTGGAAGTCGAAGAATTCAACGATTGGCTTGGCAAGCTACCGCATAAGCACAAGATCGTGATTGGAGGCAACCATGAGTTGAGTTTCGACGCGACCTTCATTAACGCCTTCCGCGAAAGGGATCGAAATGGCTCCGACACCGAAGACGACATTCCCAACTACGGAAAGAAAAGCGCCAATATTGGCGAGGCGGTAAACACGCCAAATATTACTCGCTTTCTCTCGAACTGCGTCTACTTACAAGATCAGCTCTTGGAATTGTTTGGAATTAAAATATACGGCACACCCTGGTAAGCCAAGCCATTAGAAACCTACTTTTTCCACTTTAAACATCAGCAATTTCGACATTGCAGGCAACCAGCGTTTGGCAATTGGGCATTCAACCTACAACGTGGCGAGGAGTGCCTGGAGAAGTGGCGGATGATTCCGGACGACGTTGACGTGTTGATAACGCACACACCACCATTGGGTCACGGCGACCTGGCTTGCTGCGGGGTCCGGGCGGGTTGTGTCGAACTTCTGCACACTGTTCAGCAAAGAGTGAAGCCAAAGTATCATGTCTTTGGGCACATCCATGAAGGTAGAGTGCTGATGACGAGAGTTACAGGAACAAATAAACACTTTTCTTATTTAGGGTACGGTGTCACGTCCGATGGGAAAATTATCTTCATCAATGCTTCGACATGTAACATAAATTATATCCCAAACAATTTACCTGTCGTCTTCGATATGTCTTTGCCCAAAGGTATGACAAAAAACTAAATTGAAATTGTTTCCAATTAGAATTCAAAAAATATTAAACTTTGATTATCTTTGATTCTTCAAATTATTTTACGTTAGAGGCATTTTTAGAAATTCTCTTTTAGCAGTTTTAGTTGTTATTTCCAACTTTCAGAATGTTTTACATGTTAAGTCAAAAGTTGCTTGTGATTTTTAATGAAAAAGAGGATCAAAGGAGTTGAGGAAGACTGATAATGAAAGAAACAACAAAGAGTTATTTAAAGCAAGTTTATTATAATATTGTACAATCAATATTTAAAAAAGAATTCGTACATAAACAATGGGAAATGTGAGTGTATACAAATTAACGCTCGTTCACAAGATGTAATGAATTTTGGCAATATTTAAGACGTAGGCAAATCACAAAAATGTGTTTTAACATAAAACATACGTTTTGGAATAAAATGTTTCGATTGCTCTAGGCCAGGCACGGCCAACCCGAAAATCACAAATAGAAAATATGGGTTTTGTGTATTTTCGGGGTAAAGAGGATGCTGGAGGTCTGGTCTTGTTTCCAGAAATGATATTGAAGATTGCGCTAATTGTTTGTTGTCCTACTCATTTTTACGGCTTTTCACGAAAAATTCACAGCTCTGCAGTGATTATTAATAGTCGAATAGAACACACTTTATTCGAATTTCCGCGAATTTAAGGTCACCACATCCATGAAGTATTTTTGGCATTTTCTATTAGCTTTTATTTTCGTGGTAATTGTCATCGGGTACTTTGCGTGCTTGTCCGGGATTTCCAAAGTGGCCCGCGAGGTCATTTGAGTTGGCCGTCCCTACTCTAGGTGCTTGTTCAAATGGGGTGCTCATTTGTACGATTTGTTACACTTGTGAGCTAAGCAGATGGAAATTTGACGAAATGCAAACTTCGCACCAATCGCTATATCAATAAAAAATATATCTAAATATTCACTGAATTTGCATCCAATGCTCAAAATCATTTAAACATAATTATGTCGAATGAAAATGATTTAAAAACAGTTACGACTGCGAATTTCTGCAAAAAATTATTTTACCCTCATCTTCGGGGTTGCAAGTAATTTAAACGAATAAATAGGTCAGTATAAATAGATTTGAATAGATTGCCTGCAGTTTCAGTCAATTTGCGAATAATTGTAGTCATTTTGCAGTTGCAATGATTTGAATAGCTCCGGGCCTGTGTTCATTGCAATGAAAGTTGGCGTAAAACTTGCAAGAGTTGTAAGGGTGAAGAAGTCGTTGGAGCGCACCCATTTGCTATGAATGCTGCAATTTCTGCACTTCCCTCCGGCCCCAGTACGCCTCCAGGTTGAAGGGCTGGAAGTCTTTAGGTATGCGCGTTTCCTGTTCGCAATAATACTTGATGGTGCTGTTATTGCTGCCGGCGCTCTTCTCCGCTTCCATCGAAATCTTGTTCCACGACTCGCAGATGTACTTGATGAGATCGTCGTGCTGGGCGCTCGTTGGCGGCGCCCTCGGGATGCTGACACTGCTGCTGCTGTTTGGCGGCCGCCGATTACTACCGTTCATCTGACAAATGTTGCTACGCGGCCCACTAAAGTAGCTGGACGACGAACAAAAAGCGGTGAGAGTTGTTGGCGTTCATGGCCTAGTTGCAAATCCCAAGCTTCGTCGATTACCTCATGACTGAAGCTGCTTTCTGCCTGCCGAACGGACGATGGGATGGGCCGCTTAGATGCGAATAAACGCATATGAAATGTTTAGTAAATATTTACACAGCGCATCGACACTAAATAGTAAACAGAGCTTTTTGTTTTCGATGCTGCACGACAATAATAAACGTCAATGTGACAGCAATGGCATTGACCGATCGCGCTGTTGCCGGACGGAAATTCGGTGCGCGCGAATTTCAACTGGGCGGTAACTTATCGAATTCGTAATTTATTTAAAATCCTCACAAATATACAGCACATATAAAAATATTTAACTCAGTACACGGAATGTTAAAATGTCGAAAATTCGAAATGCTTATCGCTTTGGTCAAGTTACAACGCATCGAAACTCCAGCAATAGGGTCGCGCTGAGACGTGCCCTTTGATATTCTGACATGAAGACACATAGTGACGAATATTAATTTTGATACATTATGGGGTTATATCGTTTGTTGCTTAGGACTCTTGCCGCATCGGCGGCACTTTAACAAATAACGCAACCCTGCTCAACGCGCCGAAACACATTGATGGAGGTGCCATTGCCCTCGCCGGCCCCGATATTCTTCGTTCGCATGATCATTAGGTCCGTGCGGATGCTGGGCCGGCGTACGTTAGGCGTCACCACGCCGCAGGCATCGCTGAGGCGACGCTTAATGGACAGCGTGTATTTCTTGGCATGGGGTTGTGGGCCGGGCGGGGGCAGCGCGCAAGGGGACCCAAAATGGGCACTGACGCGTTTATGATGATTAGGGGTCATCTCCAATGGCAGATTGGCGATGACGAAGAGTTGGTAGAACACTTCGTCTACGCGCAGATTGCGTTTGGCTGACGTCTCCACGAAAGCGCAGCCGGAATCTTGAGTTTCGCAGTAGGCCATCACTTCGTCCACGGTCACCGTCCTTCGATGAGAGGCAACTGCGTAAGACGAACGTGTAGAGGGATGATCGGAACGTACCGCATCTCCTTGTCGCATTTGTTGCCAGCGAAGATCATGGGCACTCGTGGGGGGGCCTTCTTTCGGGACACCACCGGGTTGCCGGGGACTCCTGCGTTCCCCTTCGTCTCCAGAATTTGCTCGCGCAGTCGGACTGCCTCTTCGAACGTTTCCCTGCTGTTCATGCTGAAGACAATGATGAACAAATCACCTAGAAGCGCACCTTTGCTAACTGTCTGCTTCCAATTCAGTTCCAACGCCTTTCCCGACCTGTGAGGAAGGAGAGCCGCCGCATAGCGGGGAAAGGATGATTCCCGGACGTGTCGAGAATGTCCAACTGGTGCATCTCGCCCTTGATCCTGTACAACTTGCGGTGAAAGTCCTCAATGGTTGGCGTGTAACTGTCCTGGAACTTGCCGCCGAGAAATCGGGAGACTAGGCAGGTTTTGCCCACTCTCGCCGAGCCGAGCATGACCAGACGATAGCAATTTTTAGGTGGCGGTTGCACATCGTCACTGCTATTGGAACTGCCGGGACTGGGGCTGGGTCCAGAGGTGACCTGTACGTCGACAGGACTGCTGCCCACTGACGGTTTCTTCGCTGGACTTGTGGACGGCCGAGTGGGGCTCCCTTGAGGACACAGCCAGTTAATGCAGTAGTCGTAACTCATTGCTTTGCGATTCCATTGCTGCGGGAAATGGCAGGGTGAGGGTGCTTCCTGTAGATGCGGTTCAGCAACTAATACCTTTTGCTTCGCTCCATTGTCCCTTAAAGCAAGGTTGCCGATGCACTAATGGATAGATGAATGTTCATGCAACTAGTGTTAAGCTGATTTGCTCTAATCTAGCAGTCATGTTGAGGCGATGAGGGAAAGGGCGTCTGGCGCTATATGGATAAATTCCTCTCTGTTTCTCAGCGCAGATGCGCAGAGGAAATCGATACATATATAATGCATGGCATTTGAGCATGCGGGATCTCAATTTCTAAATATTCATTCATATAGATCTTAGCGAGACGGGAAGGATTGTCTGGTTTAATGAATTTAGTTTCACTTCACATTCTGACCAATACCTTCGGTTAGTAATTAGTTATGCGAGGACGATGATCAAACATCAAACTTAAAGAAATCTTCTCGAAAATTACAATATATTGCGGAATAAATCAAATCTATGTAAATATACACCTATTCCCCGATTTACACGATACTTTTTTTACAAGTTTTCGAGTTAACACGGTTTTTGAAGTGTTGCATTCCCCCAATTTACACGCTTTTTGTTAAATAAGTAAATTAAATGTATACTTGAAACGTATAAGAAACGTACCACTACCGGGACTAATCGGAAATTCCTAACGAGTAATTAAGGTTGTGGGGTATCTATCGCCCTGAGTAGCACTATTGTACCACTATTGTACTGTGACTCTCTAATTTGAAATTCAAGTGACTTCTGTTGAATTTCCTGAAGGAAATTCAATAACTCCCTTGTAGACATTGTAGTTATATGCTTTTAACTTTAGCTTATAGACTCTATCATTATTATTTCCAATATGCTACAAAAACTTTGTTTTCCTGTAGTAGCAAATATCGCCTATAGTTATAGACGCATCGAAATGAGGTTTTACTCGCTTTTACTCACTTTACGCCTGCTTTTCCGGCTATAAACAGCAAATAGAAAATTGAACTTCTATTGAAAGTTAAACTTTATTGAAGATACATTTCCATATTATAACAAATCTAATTGCCTTTTACGCAGTTACAAAGAAATTTAATCTGATGATTAGTTTAGAAGATATTAACGATTTCATTTTGTAATAATTTTGTTACCAAGGCATTTGAAGAAGATATGTTAAGTTTCAATCGCTTTGTCAATGTAACTGAACGATCAATGTAAATAATGGCTTTGTTTCGTGACCAATTATAATAAATAGAATCAATTTGTTCCTTCGTATCTCCACTATTACATAATCTCTGTATGTTACACAACTCATCATAGTGCAACGAAAGCAAGAAATCCAATTTCAATTTAGTCAATATTGAACTATAACGAAATGAGCACGAATTCTAGTATAGTTTCGTCATATCTTCTTGCTAGATCATCTATTTCAACTTCAATGCCAATAATCATTGTAATCAAAAGAATTTTTATGAAATACTGCAAAAAATAAATTACATTTTTGAATTATAAAATGGCTACCGACGAAGAACTTAACAAGGTAAGGTACTGCAAGAAGTTTTAATTCCCATACCTAATTAATATGCAATATAGACGTGCATATAATGTAAGAAACGGAATTCCAAAGGACTAAATGATATCAGCACCAAGTTTCGTTATTGATCAAACTTTCAGCTTTCCATATACAAATGTATTTTTATTCCTGTTAAATTACCTTGAAATTAATCGCGGTACAAAGACTTATATAGTTGTAATGAGTGATAATGATGAGCAAAATGCGCAACCATCAAGCAAAGTACAGAAAATTGCACAAAAGCTCGCCGCATTCGGAAGTTTTAGAAAATTGGGCGTGAAGCGGTCCGAAAGTGAGGGCACAGCTAATGTACGTACATTTAGATTTGAAATATATATATTATATTTAACTTCACTAACACTACTCTAGACGAGAAATTCCCGTGCAAAATTTAAAATAGTTTCACTTTACAATTTCCGGAGAAAATGAGATATTGCAGACTTGTTGAAATAATGAAAGAACTTTACAACAAAATGCAAAGAAATGCTAATTAATAATGCAGAAGAATATCAAAATGATAATTATTAATGATTATTATTAATGGTTCTAATGGAGATTCCGATAAATCCGAATCTGACACTGATAGCATTATGGACGTATGGCCAAGAGGAAGTCATATGAACCCAAATTTGAATGTTATGATATTTCAGAAACGCCGAGAAGAATGCGAGCGAAAAGCACGTCGCGGGGAGATGGATCCCCGATTGGAATTCACTTTCCAATTGTTGATGGACGCAACGAAACTCTCTCGGCACGAGATAATGAATCACGTATTTGAAGGCAACATGCTAGACGATATAAATCAGATCTTCTTGCCTCACATGCGATCGAAACTAATGTGGTTTTATCAGGATGTGGAGGAGGTCGACCCGCCACTAGCTATGGAACCCAGCAAATTGCTCATGCTGCAACCAGGATTCAGTAAAACCTCCTTCCTGCCGCCGATTATTAAGCCCACCATTAAGAAGAAGAAAAAGCTCTTCCTGACAGATGGTCACGACGTCCCATTGACTGGAATTTGCGTCTACATTTTCCGCACAAATACTGCGAAACAGCTTCCTGACGAAGGGTTCCAGAAGGACTTATGTTGCGGCATAATCGACGCGGAAAAGATTGGTCTGGTCACGACCATCGAACGAGTTATCGAACACGTTTTCATGGAGGCCTTAGCACATCCATCGCCAGACACGGACGACGAGACCACTCAATGTCCAATGGTCAAAACACAATTGCTACCGGCCTTGCGCTCCTTTTGTAGCGCGTTGAGGGTCTGCGAGGAGGTTGCTGGCCAGAAGAATATATTCGACGATGGAATGAATATGTTGTCCTGCTACAGCATGGACGAGCTCATACAGAAGTCAACGAATCCCGAGTTTGTGAAACCCTTGGAAGAACGAGCGAAAGCGTGGGTGAAGAAACTCACCGAGATCTTGCGCGAAAGCGAGCAGATCCGCAAAGAGAATGACTCGTCGGGGCCACAGGACGAACTGGAGTACTGGAAGAAGCGAGGCGCAGTGTTCTCGCAAATCACCGAGAATCTTCAAGGAGGTGAGGTTCAGCGCACTATCAAGTGCCTGGAACTCTCCAAGTGCAAATTCCTCAAGGAATGGAACGCCACCGATCAAAAGATTACATTTTGCTACAACGAAGCCATTGATAACGCAAAATTCATTCAGTCCTTTGAGCAGAACTGTCACTCGCTGTACCTCGATGATCCGGTTAAGATGAAGAACTCGCTCCTGGGTCTTTTGCAGACCGTGCGCCTTATTCACGATGTATCACAGTTCTATAATACGTCTGAAAGAACATCTGCGCTAATGGTCAAGATTACCAATCAAATGATTGCCGCGTGTAAAGAGTATATTAACGAACGGGGCACGCAGACAATTTGGAGCCAGGACCGAATGAAGATGAAAGAGAAACTGCAACATTGCATTGAGTTAAATCGCGCATATAAGCGCACTTATAAAATCGTTAAGAATCAGCAGATGATGCCAGGCCAAGTGGCCTTTAAATTCTCGGAAAACTACGTCTTCGGGAAATTCAACCGGTTCAGCGAACGCTTGCAGAAAATCATTACAATGTTTGATATCATTGGAAACTACAACGGATTGTTCCAACGACGGATGGAAGGCCTACTTCTCGGCGAGAATCTTGAGAGCGCCATCAAGAAGTTCGATGAAATCAAAGATGTCATCATGAAGAAGACCTACGATTACTTGGACCATAAGAATCCAGCTTTCGATGACGACTTCGAGACATTCAAAGGACAAGTAGAGACTTTATTTGGAGAGCTTGCGCAAATAATTGAAGAAAGTTTCGAAACCGTATGGGAAACACCGCAAAGCATTAAGTTTCTTATGCGTTTTGAAAAGGTCGCCGAATTAATACCCATTGCTAAAATGGAAGCCAAGTATGAACGCGTTCTCAAGTATGCCTTTGCCGAAGTGGAGAGGATTATCAAAGCCTATAAGAAGCAAAAGGACGATCCTCCCATTCCAAAGATGTTTCCTCCGATTGCGGGCCGGATCAAGTGGGCAAGGTCCTTAATTTGCCACCTCGAAGAACTCATGGAGAGTATCACAGACCATCCAATACTAAAGACGTTGCCCGCCACCAGCGACTTGAGTAAGCGCAACCGGACCGCGGACCACCTATTGCGGAACTATCAGGATGACATAATCGCAATGTGGATGAACCAGCACATCTCCGACGTGGACAAATGTCTTAAGCGGAAACTACTCATCATCTGTCCAGAGCAGGGTAGACTCAAAGTGAATCTTCACATTACAATCCCCTTGCTCATTCGAGAGAGCGATCTAATGACCAAAATGGATCTGCCTATCCCGGCGATCTGCTTCACACTCTTCACAAAGCAGGAACACTTCAAATTCATACACGATTCCCTGCAATTCCTTATCAAAGACTTCACATCGGCGGTGGAATTAGTAAAACCAGAAATGAGACCGTTGTTTCTGCCACATTTGGCTAAATTGGTGAAAACAATTGAGCCTGGGTTAATGGAACTTGATTGGGTGTCGAGACATGTTAAGGATTATATGAAAATTGCTTATGAAGCAGTAGAAAGCTTTCAAGTCTTGATTAGCCGCGTTAACGATGTCTACGTCAATCGCGTCTTGGAAGTTCTCAACAAAATGCATGCGACCACCTTGCACGAGTTGCCTGGAGATGGTCAGCTCTGGACTGTGGAAGAGTTCCTGGATCGGATCGAAACAATTTGTCGAAATGCAGCAATTGATTTGCACAATAAAAGCGTAATGGTTGAGCGGGCTGTGGAAGACATTCTGACCCTTGTGCAGGAAGCTACACTCGCGTTTCCCGAATCCTCTAAAGATGAGTTTTCCACTGAAGGTATTTTCAATATGCATCCAATTCTCAGATTATACTGATATATTATATTGGGCCTGCGTCGCGATTTAGCTGGCAATCAGCAGACTGATTGGACAGCGATTGATGAATGCTTCGACCGTCCTCATACTCTCTTCGGGAATGGAATGAGCAAACCTTTGCAGGAAATCGTCAAGAATGCCGTCAACGAAATGAGAAGGTACTACAGCCGAAAAGTACTGGATGTCCTCGTCAAAATTACGAAGCAGAGTTTGGATACTTTGCGGCGAAAGTTTTCAGTTTCCGGTAAAAATGTGCCGCTTTTCTTTGCTAGGCACTTTTCATCGACGAATCTTTCAGAGGAGAAATCAGAACACGTAATTTTGAGTTTGAATGCAGTGCTGATGCTTCCAAAAGTCTCCATCCAACCTAATCTTGAAGACATCCAAGACGCTCTTTTGCAAGTAGCGAAACACATCACCTCAGTAGCCAAGGGAGTCGCCCAATGGAATGGTGGTAAACCTAAGGTAAGGTCATTGATTAGATCTTTGATTATCGCATTCTTTGTTACAATTAAACACTAAAACCTACACGAAATAGACATCAGAATCACCCGCTGGTTGGCGAAAGCTGGCCAACCAAAAGACCGCACTCAAGGGCATTATCGCTAACATGAAGCAGGGACAGAAAGTCATCGATAAAGTCAAGGAGGAAGACTTCCGCATTCGTCGCCAGAGGTTCTACCGACTCACGACTGAGGAAAGGTCTACTTTTCCAGTTCAGGCCAAGAATTTCTTCGCCAATGTCATGGAGAACAAGGAAATTGTGAAAACCTTAAGTTTGCTTGGTGTTTGCGTAGTCGACATGAAGAAGGTATTGCAAGGGCAATTAGTTACTGAAATTGTTATCAACTATTCGCATTCGTGCTCAGGAAATGAGCGCATTCATTGTCCAATGGCGTCCATACAGCGTGTTATGGAAGAATGAGGTATCAGCGAGAGAACTGCAACAAGTCAATATGCCTGAGTTTGAGGAACTGTTGGAGAAGCATCAACTGTTAAATAAGAAGTTAGGCACAGAAGCCAATTTCCATGTGATTGGCAAATGTCTAGCCATTTGTACGGAGAATTTGAAATTTGGACTACTAACTGAAATCCGAACCGGCATTCAACGAATTGGGCATGCAATGATGAAAAAGTACAAACGCGAAATGGATTACGTGTACGCGGTAATTAAGGAAATGGAACGCAGAATTGACCGTCCCATACGCGACTTGGACGATGTCCGAATGATAATGGACAATCTGAGAAAGATTCGTGAACAAGAAGTAGATATGGATCTGAAAATTGAGCCCATCGAGGGCGCGTTCAGGCTACTCAAGAAATACGAAATTAAGGTAGATCAAGACGTGATAGAACAAGTGGACAACCTTCGGGACACATGGACGCAAATGCTCCAACATGCCTTCCAAGTGCAGACGAAACTCCTCAATATGCAATCCGAGCTTCAAGCCGAGCTCAATGAAAACCTAGCCAACTTTAAACAAGACAAGATTGATTACTGCAACGAATACCGCATTGAAGGGCCAATGCAGTCAGGTCTTACTCCACAGGAAGCATCAAATCGCTTGAGTCTGTTCCAGAATCGCTTCGATGGCCTTTGGAGGCGCTTGCAGGCCTATCAGAGTGGCGAAGATTTGTTTGGCCTGGCCCAGACCGATTATCCCGATCTAGCGCAAACACGGAAAGAGCTGAATCTTCTTCAAAAACTTTACAAACTGTACAATGACGTCATTGACAGGGTCAACAGCTACTACGACATTCCATGGGGCGATGTCAATATCGAAGAGATTAATAACGAACTCATGGAGTTCCAGAACCGATGCCGGAAACTTCCAAAGGGCCTCAAAGAATGGCCGGCATTCTTTGCCCTTAAGAAAACCATTGACGACTTTAATGATATGTGCCCACTGTTGGAGCTAATGGCGAATAAGGCCATGAAACCTAGGCACTGGCAAAAGATCATGGATTCTCTGCAGCACACCTTCGACTTCGACGCGGAGGGGTTCTCTTTAAAGAATATTCTCGAAGCACCACTCTTGGTGCACAAGGAAGATATTGAAGATATATGCATATCTGCAATGAAGGAAAGAGACATTGAGGCCAAATTGAGGCAGGTGACGAATGAATGGTCAGTCCACGAGCTGACATTCCAAACATTCAACAATCGAGGAGAGCTCCTGTTGCGTGGCGACACCACGGCCGAAACCATCGGCCAATTAGAAGATAGCCTAATGATTCTGGGTTCATTGCTATCCAATCGTTACAATGCTCCATTCAAGAAACAGATACAGCAATGGGTCTTTGATCTATCCAATACCAACGAGATTCTGGAACGCTGGCTACTGGTCCAAAATATGTGGGTCTACCTGGAAGCCGTTTTTGTCGGGGGCGACATTGCGAAACAGCTACCCAAAGAAGCGAAACGTTTTTCGAAAATTGACAAGTCCTGGCAAAAGATAATACAACGCGCACACGAAACCCCGGGAGTGGTAAATTGTTGCGTTGGCGACGAATTGCTGAAAAACCTACTGCCCCATCTTCACGAACAATTGGAGCTGTGCCAGAAATCGCTCAGTGGCTATCTGGAGAAGAAACGCACGATGTTTCCGAGATTCTTTTTCGTTTCGGATCCGGCACTATTGGAGATTTTGGGCCAGGCCTCCGATTCGCATACGATCCAAAACCACTTGCTGAGTATATTTGACAACACAAAGTATGTAAAGTTTCATGATATTGAGTATAATAAGATAACTGCAATCATCTCGTCCGAGGGAGAAGTAATACCTTTGGAGAAGGCCATACGAGCGGAGGGCAGTGTCGAGACTTGGCTAACACAATTACTAACGATTGCTCAAGCTTCCTTGCATTCCATTATCAGGACTGCGCACGCTATGGCTAACGATCCAAATTTCAATTTGCTCACCTTCCTAGACAAAATGCCCGCTCAGGTATTATCTTAATCGACTAATCTTTCAATCCCTTGGTATAAAGAATGCGACACGTTGCTCAGGTTGGTCTTCTAAGCTTGCAAATGATTTGGACCAGAGACGCAGAACTGGCTCTAATGCAAACGCGCCATGATAAGAAAATAATGGCGGAGACAAACAACAAATTTCTGGAGCTGCTCAATACTCTAATCGATCAAACCACAAGAGATCTCAGCAAAATTGAGCGCACCAAGTTTGAGACCCTGATCACAATACACGTGCACCAACGCGATATTTTTGATATATTGGTAATAATAGCGATTACTGATTTGATTGCGGTGCCAACAAAGTACCATTTGCAGTGTCGTCTCAACATCCGCCACGTCAATGATTTTGAATGGCTGAAACAATGTCGTTTCTATTTCAAAGAGGAGCAAGATAAGACCTCCATCATTATTACCGATGTAGCATTTTCCTATCAGAACGAGTACCTGGGTTGCACGGATCGCTTAGTGATCACTCCCCTAACAGATAGATGTTATATCACTTTAGCTCAAGCTCTTGCTATGAGTATGGGTGGAGCGCCCTGTGGGCCTGCAGGCACAGGAAAAACCGAAACCGTCAAAGATATGGGTAAGACTTTGGCTAAGTACGTGGTGGTTTTCAATTGCTCGGACCAAATGGACTATCGAGGCTTGGGGAGGATATACAAAGGCTTAGCTCAGTCGGGAGCATGGGGCTGCTTTGATGAGTTCAATCGAATTGAGCTTCCGGTCTTATCCGTGGCTGCGCAACAAGTTGAAGTCGTCTTGGCCGCGAAGAAGGATAAACGAAAAACGTTTGTGTTTACCGACGGAGAAGTGACAGAGATGTGTCCAGAATTTGGGATATTCATAACGATGGTACCTGAACCATTTTTAAAACGTGTGAAGTATGCATTTTTTGTATCGTTATAGAATCCAGGATACGCAGGGAGGAAGGAGCTTCCCGAGAACTTGAAAATACAATTTCGTACTGTAGCTATGATGGTCCCGGACCGTCAAATCATTATTCGTGTTAAATTAGCTAGTTGTGGATTCTTAGAAAACATAACTCTTGCGAGGAAGTTTTACACTTTGTACAAGTTGTGCGAGGAACAACTGACTAAACAAGTAAGTGTTCACCACGCTTTCACCTTCGTGAAACAATCGTGGTTGCCTTCAGGTTCATTACGATTTTGGCCTACGTAACATTCTGTCGGTCCTACGAAGCTTAGGAGCAGCTAAAAGAGTTAACAATCGAGATACAGAGAGCACGATCGTTATGAGAGTCCTTCGCGATATGAACCTGTCCAAATTAATCGACGAAGATGAGCCCTTATTCATTTCGCTAGTAGCGGATCTCTTTCCGAACCAGGCTCTAGAGAAGACATCCTACTCAGAACTAGAACAAGCTATTAACGAAGAAGTTGAAAAAGCCGGACTGGTTAACCATCCGCCCTGGGCATTAAAGCTCGTGCAGTTATATGAAACCCAACGAGTACGCCATGGTATTATGACATTAGGCCCTACAGGTGCTGGCAAAACCATGTGCCTGCAAATATTAATGAAATCTTTAACGCTGATGGGACTAAGCCACCGGGAAATGCGAATGAACCCCAAAGCAATCACAGCTGCCCAAATGTTTGGCCGACTCGATGTGGCCACCAATGACTGGACCGATGGCATCTTTTCAGCCTTGTGGCGGAAGACCCAGAAGCTCAAGTATAATGAATATGTTTGGATAGTCCTCGATGGGCCAGTCGATTCAATATGGATCGAAAACTTGAACTCGGTCTTGGATGATAACAAAACCCTCACATTGGCGAACGGAGATCGATTATCAATGGCACCCACTTGCAAAATCATGTTTGAACCACACAACATCGACAACGCATCTCCGGCAACCGTGTCTCGAAACGGAATGGTCTATATGAGTTCCTCCGGATTAAATTGGAAGCCTGTGGTCGCAGCGTGGTTGAAGAAACGTAGCCAAAAGGAATGTGATGTGCTTGAGCCACTGTTCGACGAAACGTTCCTGTGGACCTATTCGTGGTGCACGCAAAATTTGAATCTAGTAATGATCGTCTTGCAATGCAACATTACACAGCAAGTTTTGAATCTATTGGAAGGATTGATCCCGCTGCAACCAGACGATACAGAAGCAGTGGACGAGAAGGCAAAAGTCGATTTGGAAGATGAACTCGGAGATGAGATTGTCGTTAAGGAAACTATAAAGAGCATCACCGACGACCACTTGAAGAAACTTTACGTATTTGCCCTTACATGGGGCCTTGGCGGATTCTTAGAAAATGATGATAGAAGAAAGTTCGATGAGTATTTGCGAGAAAGAGAATCACTAGACTTGCCGCCGAGGAATCCCAAAGAAGATGTTACTCTATTTGACTATGTTGTGAATGGAGATGGGAAATGGGAACCCTGGACTGCGCACGTCGGCAATTATTTGTACCCGGATAACTTCACCCCTGATTTTGCTGCAATTCTGGTCCCAATTATCGACAATGTCCGAATAAATTACTTAATCGAGTGCATTGTTCGGCAAAACAAGAGAGTGCTTCTGACCGGCGAACAAGGCTCGGCGAAAACGGTCATGATGAGGGCATTCATGAAGAACTGTAGCTCGGAACAGTATCTCCACCGATCGTTTAACTTTTCTAGCGCTACGACACCGTTCCAGTTCCAGAAAACAATCGAGAGTTACGTTGATAAGCGAACGGGCAATACTTTTGGTCCACCCGGTGGTAAAAAAATGTTAGTCTTCATTGATGACATCAACCTTCCAGAAATTAATTGCTGGGGAGACCAGGTGACCAACGAAATAGTCCGCCAAACCATCGATATGGGCGGATTTTACAGTTTGGAGAAGCCCGGAGAGTTTACTGGCATAAGTGACGTCCAATTTGTGGCTGCTATGAGCCAACCTGGCGGAGGTCGCAATGACATCCCTTTCAGGCTGAAGCGGCAGTTCAATATCTTCAATTGCTGCATGCCGACTGATCAAAGCATTGATAAAATCTTCGCAGTGATAAGCCAAGGTCATTACAACCTCAAGCGCGGTTTCGCCGCCGAAGTGCGAACGATGGTCAAACGTCTCGTCCCACTTACCCGCCTTCTCTGGCGTAGAACACGAGCGAAACTCCTACCAACTCCCGCAAAGTTCCATTACGTCTTCAGTTTGCGGGATCTGTCCAAGATCTGGCAGGGGATGATTGGCACCTTGCCTACTGTAATCGAATCGGATGCAGTCCTGTTAATGCTATGGAAACATGAAGCCACCCGGGTGTTTTCCGATCGATTCACACTCATTGAGGACAAGAAATGGTTTGATGAAGCCATCTTGGACTTGGTGCAAGAGCAAATGGGGCCTGAGAATCGTGCGAAAGCACAACCCTCCCCCGTATTTGTTGATTTCATGCGAGACGCACCTGAACCCACCGGGGAGGAGGGCGAAGATACCGATATGGAGCTGCCGAAAGTTTACGAGCCGGTTTCGAACGAAAAAGAACTCCGGGATAGGCTAGATATGTTCTTGGCTCAGTTTAATGAAATGGTTCGAGGCGCCGGAATGGATTTGGTTTTCTTCCCGGATGCAATTCTGCATCTCGTAAAGATTTCCAGAGTCATACGACATCCCAGAGGCAACGTAATGTTGGTCGGAGTCGGTGGTAGCGGAAAGCAGTCTTTAACCAAGCTGTCCTCTTTCATTGCCGGTTACAAGTCCTTCCAGATCAGTTTAACGCGATCATATAACATTGGAAACTTTCTGGAAGATCTTAAAGTCCTGTATCGGTCTTGTGGTTGTCAGGGAAAGGGAACCGCGTTCATCTTTACCGATTTGGATATTAAGGAGGAAGGTTTTCTGGAATATTTGAACAATATCTTGTCTTGCGGTGCCATTTCGAATCTCTACAACAAGGACGAGCAGGCTGAGATCATTCAAGAATTGACGCCTGTGATGAGACGGGAAAATCCCAAACGCAATTTGAACCATGAAGTCGTCATGGAATACTTTATGAACCGCACCGTGCAAAACCTTCATGTTGTCTTTTGTTTCTCCCCCGTTGGCGAGAAATTTCGCAGTAGAGCTTTAAGGTTTCCGGCTCTGATTACAGGTTGTAGCATCGACTGGTTCCAGCCATGGCCTAAAGATGCACTCATCTCTGTCGCCGAACATTTCCTTTCTGATTTTCAAATAGATTGTACCGTCGAGGTAAAAGAGGAGTTGGTCAATGTTCTCGGAGGTATCCAAGATAAGGTCGATACCACTAGCGCAGAATACTTCATGCGGTTTCGAAGGGCCACACATGTTACGCCTAAAAGTTACCTGAACTTTATTGCTGGCTATATGAGCATTTATCAGAGTACGGAAGAAGAACTGAGCAGTGGCGCCTTACGAATGGACACAGGCCTGGAGAAATTGGCCGAGGCAAGCATGTCCGTTGGGTTATTGAAGAAAGACCTGGCTGTTATGGAAGAGGAGCTCGTGGAAGCTAATAAAAGAGCAGAAAAGGTGCTAAGCGAGGTGACCAATCGAGCAATGCAGGCGGAAGAAGTAAAGAACCAGGTTCAAATTGTAAAGGAGAAGGCGGAGGCGTTAGTCGAACAGATTGAACACGAAAAGGGCATCGCTGAAGAGAAACTGCACGCTGCCAAGCCCGCTTTGGAAGACGCCGAAGCTGCTTTGAATACAATTAAACCGGCCCATATTGGTGCAGTACTAGCAGGTACCTTGTTATTGCATTCTATTGAATTTATCCTTTTCATTCACAGCAACTGTAAGGAAGCTGGGAAGACCTCCACACCTGATTATGCGCATCATGGATTGTGTCCTTATTCTATTCCAGCGTAAGTTGCATATGGTAATAACTGACCCAAGTGCTTCTTCACCGAAACCCTCTTGGGCCGAGTCCTTGAAGGTACTTCTTAGCCGCTCTAATAAGCAGTAAGTCGAAATGCATTATGCTTGTAGCTCATGGCTTCTGCGACATTCCTCATTCAACTACAAAATTATCCCAAGGATTCAATAAACGCAGAAATGGTTGACCTCCTCGAACCGTACTTTCAAATGGAGGACTACAATATGGATACAGCGAAACGCGTTTGCGGCGATGTAGCAGGACTTCTCTCGTGGACAAAAGCCATGTCCTTCTTCTACAGTGTGAATCGGGAAGTTTTGCCATTGAAAGCAAACCTAAGATTACAAGAAGCGAGATTAAAGCTGGCCATGGACGATCTGGTCAACGCTGAACGGGAACTCGAAGAACGGGAGCAATCCTTATACGCCGTGAAGGCGCAATATGATTCAGCAGTAATGGAAAAGCAAAGATTGACCGATGCAGCCAATAACTGTCTTCGGAAGATGACCACAGCAACGGCCTTAATTAATGGTTTGGGCGGTGAGAAGGTGCGTTGGACAATGCAGAGCAAAGAATACAAAGAGCAACTTGGTCGATTGGTGGGCGACGTTGTCATAGCCACAGGATTCCTCTCCTATTGTGGTCCCTACAATCAGGAATTCCGCGCTAACCTTGTCAAGGCGTGGATGGAAAATCTGCAATTGAAGAACATTCCATTCACGAAAAATTTAAACATCACAACAATGCTCGTGGAAAATGCTATCGTGTCAGAATGGACACTTCAAGGCCTTCCGAATGATGAACTTTCCGTGCAAAATGCTCTCATTGTCACAAAATCGAAATCCTACCCGCTACTCATTGACCCACAGACTCAAGGCAAGATGTGGATAAAGAACAAGGAAGCCAACAATAATCTGCAAATCACTTCCCTGAATCATAAGTACTTCCGGACTCACTTGGAGGATTGCTTATCCTTAGGTAGACCCCTTCTCATCGAAGATATTGACATTGAATTGGATCCAGTCATAGACAATGTCTTGGAAAAGAACTTTATAAAGTCGGGATCGATCGAGAAGGTCATTGTCGGCGACAAGGAATGTGATGTGTTGAAAGGATTTATGCTTTATATCACCACTAAGCTACCGAATCCTCCCTATTCTCCGGAAATCAGCGCAAAAACGGCAATCATTGACTTCACGGTTACACGCCAGGGCTTAGAAGATCAACTCTTGGGCCGCGTCATTCTAATGGAGAAGTCCGACTTGGAGGCGGAAAGAGTTTCCCTATTCGAAAGCGTCATGAAGAACCAGAGGCGGATGAAAGACCTCGAAACCAATTTACTCTGCAGATTGAACGCTACACAGGGTTCCCTTGTGGACGATGAAGAATTAATTAATGTCCTGCAAGTGACCAAGGCAACGGCTGAGGAAGTGAACGAGAAACTCTCCGTTTCTGTCCACACTGAGAGAAAGATCAACACAGCAAGAGAAGAGTTCAGATCAGTTGCCGCACGCGGTTCCATTCTGTATTTTCTCATCGTTGAGATGAGCAACGTTAACATCATGTATCAGAATTCTCTCAAACAATTTTTGGCCATATTCGACAAATCGATAACGAAATCCGAAAAGAGCTCTGAGACGTATGAGCGCATCGACATCATTTTGAATTACTTGACTTTCGAAGTATGGAAATACACGCAACGAAGTCTCTACGAAAAGGACAAAGCTTTGCTCACGCTGATGATGGCGATGAAGATTGATTTGCAGAAAAATATTATCACACATGAGGAATTTCTCGCATTTATTAAGGGTGGGGCTTCTCTAGATTTGAATGCTGTGAGTCCAAAACCGTTTAGGTGGATTTTGGATATTACGTGGTTGAATCTCGTAGAAATTAATAAACTGGCAAGCTTTCAGACCATTCTCAATGATGTGAGTCGAATTCAGAAAGTATAGGCAGCTAATACGATTACGAATCTAAAATTGTAGATTTCCGATAACGAAAGAGAGTGGAAGACTTGGTATGAGAAGGAGAAACCAGAACAGGCGACACTCCCCTGCGGTTACGAGAAATCCTTGGATGGTTTCCGTAAATTGTTGTTAATCCGTAGTTGGAGTCCAGATCGAACACTTTCCCAAGCAAGGAAGTACATAATAGGTAAACCGACTCAAATCTATCTATGTATATAAAAATGAATGTGTGTGAGTGTGTGTGGAAGTGTTTGGAAGACAATGTCAACAAGAGCTATGACGTCATGACTCGGCTTAACTCCTAGCCAAACTCTGAGACCTCTAACCACTTGGTGGCAGAGTGGGGACGTAGTTGCCTACTAGGCAGGGTGTCTCGGGTTCGATCCCCATTACAGCGTTACCGTTTACTATTGAGTGGTCAGTGGAAATAGTGGCAGTACGCGTCTTAAATGTAAGGCGGGTTGCAGTACAGCGCTCTTCCACGACTCCCCACCCC
>JAOEHK010015826.1:0-10557 GCA_025447835.1 Labidoglobus nevermanni | reverse complement strand
AAATCATGGCTCTTTGAATATACTTTAACATTGTGTTTGCTTAAATTTGGCTCTTTTGGATGAAGAGTTTGCCGACCTCTGCACTAGATAATTGATAAAATTAGTAACATTAATCTCACAACGAATTAAACAAATTAATTGCTATTGAAACAACTATAAAATAATAATCGATCGATATAATCGTGATTGATTTACGTCAAAATCTATTTGAAGAGAAATAAAACGTGAAAGAATCTCATAGGCAATTGCTTTTCAAGCGCCATTTGAGTACATTTTCGCGATACGAGAAATTGCAAACATCACTTGGTTCAAGCAATTCCTTATATTTTCACGAAGCTAAACGATTTTTAATGTCACGTGTCAAATTGCAATTCCAAGGCGAGCAACTAGTTTGATCTGAGCTTCCCGTAGCAGCAAATTGCATTATTTCCATGTGCGATGCTTCTGATCCCGCTGATAAAGTTAGATGATAAGGTATTTTACATGTTTATTGGTTTTGAACGGGTGCTATTTAAAAGTGCCGAGGGCGGCGTTGACGTTTGGCGTGAGCACATTGTGGCCTTGCCGCTGCCTTGCGCACGATATGCTTCGGCGTCGCGACGCTCTGCTGGAAGGCGTCCGCCATCATGCGGAAATGCTCCTGCTATTGTTTTTCGGGTAGGTTGCTTGCTTGTTTAGCGCGCTGTCGTCGCATTGCCCCTTAACTTCTTCTGGCCGCTGTTGTGACCGCCATCCAACATGGTGGCAAACTTTTAATGCACAATTAAAATACGGTTTTGCTCGCCGGCGTCGCCGCAACTTTGCTTAACAACATTATTGTTCACACGTAATTGAATTCGGCATGATGCTGCTCTTCGCAACCGCTTTGCCGTAAAGTGATGATGGCAAATAAAATTTGCATCTTTAACTGCGCGCCTTTTTCTCTCGTTTTCTCGCAGTTCAAGTGGAGGCCAAAGCAATGTAGTGAAATATTGCTTTGCTGCATTCTCATCACAATGGCATGTTTGAATTTCTTCCCTTTAAAAATCACGCTGGGAATGTTTAGAGATTGCAAAATATAAACTTTCTTTGAGTGCCCTCTTCAAATCAATGATAATTGAGAGCATGTATATTTTGATAGGCCAATTAATGTTTAAGGACGAGCCTGGATTAATAATGACTAGTTTCATGAGTTTTCTTTCATAGCTAATATAAAAATGGATGTAAATATGCAAGGAGTTCCAATAATTCGAACCGATAACAGTTATTTCAACTTTGGTATTCCTTGCTCAATAATATCAACCTAGAATTCGTGAACATTTGACCGATCTGTTTCCCATGAATAAAGACCTCACTCAAAATATGAACCGAATTCTTAAAGATAATTTTAGAGTTGTAAATTATATTCGTAATCCTCGTGTCTGTTATTCTGCGTTATATTCCACTAAATCCTGCCAATCCTCAACAAGTTATACACTTATTCGTTTTAAATATCATTCAACATAGCTTCAAAACCTTCCCAATGGAGGCATCATAATTACCCCAAAGGAAATTCACTGCTTTGTTATATTATCGAAAACGATATAATTATTGCTGAATTCAAGGATATGTTTTGATATGTTTGTATATTTACATCGTAACTAAGCATTGAGATTCATAGTAATTTCGAATGTTTGCTGGTATTTAGAATAAAAATTCTGTAATTTCGTTCCTACACGTTCTACATGCGCTGATGAACACGTCCAATTGATTCGATTTTACGCAACTATCATAACATTTGAATACATGAATTCTTTATAAATGATGGACAAATATCTCCGGTTTTGTGCGATCCTATTTCAGTCTTGTCAAAATGGCGGAGAGAATTGTTTCAGCCATAGTTCATACAATATTACTTCTCAATATTCCACTATCTATTGGAGTTAAACAAAAAATACGTATGAATTATAAAATATATTTGCAGAACACATTGCGATTTCGCTTTTCAATTATGTATTTATAGCACCATGGATAGAGCAATGTAGCCGTAGCACCCCAAAGGATGTGCTCGAGCAATGTATATCGAACAATTTTGAAATATTTAAACCTCGATTAGGGAAAGGAATTCCACAGCTTCACATTCCTCCACTGGATCCCTTCTCGGCCGGAACGGTGACCATAGAAACGGACAACTTGCATTTCGAATGTAGCAGTACATCTATAATGGGCGCTACAAATTATAAATTAAAGAACTTGGATTTTGACATCGCCAGGTTCAACCTTTCATCTCGTATATTGTTTTCAGAGATCCAATCAACATTTATGTATAAAATGACTGGTCAGCTAATTGTTGATTTTGATAGTCAAGGTTCAGCGTGGTATAACATATGTATATTGAAACAATTGACCAATTAGGACGAATGGGTATTGATGGCCTTGTTTTACAGCTAATTTGTATGTGGACATTAAATTGCACGGCGTTCCAATGATAAACAATTCGGGCACCTATATGGACTTTAGCGACCGCAGTATGAACACAGTTACTTTGGACATGGCACAGATGAACGCAAGTGTGTACTTCTTCAACCTAATTCCGGACAATGTGGAACTTACTCGTAGTATGAATGAAATGATTAATGATAATATTATATTAGTTAATGACCAGTTTAATCAGGGTTTGTCTGCAATTGCGACCTTGTATGTATTCAATATGGTTCAAGAAATCTTTAACGCTTTTACATTAGAAGAATTATTCATGCCCTAAGAGATTTTAGTAGAGGAATCGTTAAGTGAGTTCTAAAAGTAACATTTTCTTGCCGTTAGCAACGAGGAGTGTCATCAAATTTAATCATATAGTATATTTGGCCATTAGTTTAGTAATTATACTTTGTTATTTAAAGAAATATATACATAAATCTGTCCGTTTAGGTATTGATATTGCAATTACGAACAATTAATCAGCCTGTTCGGAAAATGTACAAAAATACGGTGTGGCACGGTAAAAAACTGGAAATGGAAACTGGAACTGGAAAATTATGGATGACTATAATTTTTTTAGAGTTTTTTTGAATTGTACGTCACAACTCTATATTGCCAATATACAACTCTCTTATTTGCAATTACACTTTTATTGCAATATTAATAGTAACATAAGTAGAACTCGAATTCATTTGAATCTCATATTGCGGGTACAATTATTGCCAATATATCAATGGGAAGATATATAATAAGAAATAATTAATCACTATATATAATAGCCAATAATAAACCTCCTAGTAGTTGATTACAATGTGCCATAATGCTGAGGTCCATATTCGCAAGCTTAGTACCTACAATTGTGTTCTTCATCTGCCTTGTGAGGATTAATGAAGCCAAGCAACAAATACGTAAGAATAACGAAGACAATCATTGAAAATAAATTATTTGCAACCTGTCTTACAGCACAATGGGTGCACAAATGTAGCCGAAGTGCACAAATTGATGAAATGAATCAATGCGTTTACGAAAACGTAGAGATATTCAAACTCAGACTACGGGACGGCATTCCGGAGTTCCATATTCCTCCTATAGATCCTTTGAGACTCGAAACAATTTCCCTGGATGTTGGCAATTTTCACGCTGAGTTAAGAGATACAGTTGTAAAGGGCGCGAGAGATTTTTCATTGCTCGATTTTCATTTTGACGTTGCCAACTATAAACTTATATTGCATGCTCTCTTTCAATTCATACAAATTGAGAGCATCTATAAGGCAAATGGTCGCCTCATATTTGACTTCAATAGCACAGGTCGAACCTCGGCGAATTTTTGTAAATGACTTCAAGGACTCGTGAATACATTTTTATAACATCTTATGTATTTGCAGCCGATGTAATTGCCGATATTAATATACATGGTGTCCCAATAATGAGAAATGGAAGCACTTATGTTGACTTCAGCAATCGCAAGGAGAACAATGTCAATTTAGTCATTAGGAATGATCCTAGACTCTACTTCACCGATCTGTTTCCCACAAATGAGGTACTGACTGCGACTATGAATCGGATTATCAACATAAATGTTCGGGAAATCGTCCTGGAGTTGAATCCGATAATCACCGAAATAATTAGCTCATTTGTTTTTAATATCATTCAACAAATCTTCGATACATTTGCAATGGAAGAATTATCCTTGCCCTGATTTATTCAAATCTCTATTTTGTTCAATAATATATAATTACCTTATAATAAATAAACCGTCTTGCTTTGATGGCGTGAGTGAACGTTACATATAGATTGGGAATACTTTGAAATAAATATACTAAATTGCTTTTGAAATATAGAATATATAACTTTCGACAATTTAATGAAGCCATAGTTGACGTCCACGATATAAATCATAAGCATAAATCGATAAATTACTTGTTTAAAATCGTCGAACGGTCACAAATTCACGCAGTTTTAATGTTGAAGTAAACTAGATAATATGGTTGCCCAGACTTCATTTATAACAGTTTGTGAAATGTTACTTTTTATCCTTTCTGCGTTTGCTGGAAGAATCAACAAAATTCGTATGTCCTTCAAATAACTATCTCCAGACATACATAAGACATGCATAACATTTTCTTTTCAGCAACGTGGGTATTAAAATGTAGCCGAAGCGCTCAAATGGATGAACTACAGCAGTGTTTAATAAAAAATATAGATATCTTTAAACCCCGAGTAGCCGCTGGTATACCTGAATTCCACATTCCTCCATTGGATCCTTTGACTTTCACAAAACTTACCGGTAACGTTAGTCATCTGTATGGAGAGTTACACGATGTAACAATTAGGGGTGCAAGTGAATTTATAGTTCCTAAGCTTGAGTTCGACATTGCAAAATATCAACTTAATTTGAGTGTCCTCTTTAAATCAGTTAAAGTTGAGAGCATGTATATTTTGAAAGAGCGATTCGTGTTTAATTTGGACTGCAAAGGACGAGTATGGGCTAACTTTAGTAAATGACCATATCTTTGCATGAATTCATGATTTAACTAGTTGCTTTTACAGCAAATATAAAAGTTGATGTACATTTGAAAGGAATTCCAGTAAGTAGAAAGAAGAACACCTATTTGGACTTTAGCGATCGCGCGTTTAATTATATCAACTTGGAATTTGTGGACACTCCAACCTCATACTTCTCCGATTTGTTCCCCACCAACGAAGAACTCACCCAGAATACGAATCGAATTATTAACGATAATGCCAGAGAATTTCTTCTAGCAGTTATGCCGATTTACGAAGCAGTTATAAATCCCTACGTTTTTAATATCGTTCAACAAATCTTCAATACCTTCCCAATTGATGAATTGTTTTTGCCCTGAAGGAAATTGATTGGTTTGTCTTCGTCAGTAGAAATATTTTATTTTATCTTATGTATTTACAGCTGACCTCGTTGCTTTGAAGCACTTGTGTTGATATCGCAAGGAGAATAATATCAGCTTAGTCTTTAGGAGCGATCCCAGTGTCTGCTTCTCCGTTCTGTTTCCCATAAAACGGACTCTGAATATGAAACGGATCATCAATATGAATATTGGGCAATTCCCTTTGGATGTAAGAACGTTCATCAAAGAAATAATTAGCTTATTTATTGTTAGAACGATTCTTTTTCTGATTCAATATATTCCCCAGTGTCTCTCAAACTTTGTTTACTCGCCCCACCCCAAAACCCCGGGGAATACCCGTGAAATTACTGAACATTTGGTATTCCTCGTACTTGTACGTTACATCTCCCCTTATGCTAAACTCGACTTTCCTTGAATGGATTGAATGTTCCTATTCCACTGGGAATAGCCCAGGTTTCAAGAAATCGCTTCGAATTGGGTTGGTTCTTCCTAAGCTAAGGCACAACTAACGAACACGGGGAAAGCCCAAAATCTTTATCTAATAGGGTGTTGCTCGAGCGCAATGTTGCCGATGCTTATTGACTAATCCATGATAAATAATAAAAATAAACCAAACATTTCACGGCACCCCTGCAACATACTCGTGGCACTCTGGGGTGCCCTTTGAGAAACTGTGATTTACTCTGTTGAGTAAAATATAAATAAATACTATATACTTAAAAATCACGTCTATTGCAGTGCTCCTCAACTTTTTCTTCCTTCTCCCTAGAATTATGTATTAATTTCATACTTTTATTAGTGTAGTATTTATTAGTATAGTAGAGCATAGCTGCAAGGCATGTTTGTGCGCAGTGAGTCACAGGTTGGGGAGCACTGGTCGTTGAAGTGGACCACAATCAAAATGGAGTGAGTCTGCAACATCTCCTCAATTATTTCCTTAATTACTCATAATAGCAGGGAATAGAAATACATTTTAATAGTTTTTCATTAGGTATTTATCAACTTGCATACGATGAATACGATGTTTTTAATGATTTTCGAAATTCATTATTCGACTTCTACAAAAAATATTTCCAAATCTATTCATATATTTATATTTATGGGCAATAAATATTCACTGTCTAGATTCACACAAACTTGCTGCAATGACGTTTCAAAGTTTCTTACGCATAATTTGTTATATTTTAATCTTTACGCTTTCTGTATCTGATGGAACCAAACGAAATATTCGTATGTATTTCGTAACGGAACGAATATGATTATTTTATTTGAAACCCAATTTTCAGCGTCCTGGGTACAGAAATGTAGCCGAAGTGCACAAAAGCATGCGGTGCAAATCTGCATAAACAAAAACGTAGACTTGTTTAAACCTCGATTGGCGCTTGGTATTCAGGAGTTTAGTATTCCCCCGCTGGATCCATTGGTGCTCGAAAAAATTATGCTGGACGTTGGTGATTTTCATGCGGAATTTACCAATATGACACTAAAAAGCGCAAGTGACTTTTCAATCATCGATCATGATTTTGATATTCCAAACTATACTTTCCTACTGCATGTTCTCTATCCATCAGTACAACTGGAGGGTTCTTATAAGATTAAAGGTCGACTCTTGATTGATTTTGACAGCACTGGATATGCGTTGTTAAATTGTAGTAAATTACTTCGATTCTGGATCAATTCGCATTCTAATACGTTGATTATTACAGAAAATATAATGGTCGATATAAAATTACATAGCGTCCCAATAACCAAGAGTGAGGGCACCTTTTTGGACTTTAGCAATCGCACAGTCAACAATATCACACTACATTTTATGGGCAAAGTGACCGCACACTTCTCTGATCTGTTTCCCAAGGACGAAAAACTTACTGATAATACGAATCGAATAATTAATGAAAATATTGAAGGATTTTTGGAGGAACTAAGGCCGGTTAGCGAAGAAATCATATCTTTGTTTGCTTTTAACATCCTTCAGAAAATCTTCAACACATTCCCATTGGAAGAATTATTCCTCCCTTGATGGAATTGTATCTTTTTAAAATATCGTTGTTAAGGAACTAATCTGTAGTATAGATTTATTTTCGATTATGTTTTGCTTTTAAACGGAAAACATCAGCTGAATTGTACGCTTTGGCTTCGGCCAGTTTTGCGTCTTGGTTACTTTGCTTTTGCATAAGTTTGGCATAAATAAGTTTATTGCCCGTGGGCCGAAAGTCAATATACAATATTGTGTGGCGCAGCCAGACAGGCTGCCCCTACATGTCCTGATACATATTTTCCTCTTCGCATCGCATCTCGGAGAGAGGGCTTGCACGACCAGCATCCAATCTCATCACCAATCATCCAGTGGGGCACGAGCGCCCATATTGGCCATCCCGAAAGTGTCAAATCTGAAATATGAAAATTTTCGGGCGCGCCTTGCACACCCCGGCATTTTCCTTTGCATCCGCTGCTTAAATGTGCTCCTTTGGGACATCTTTATCATCTCCTTCTTCGTTCTTATTCTCGCGCTCATATTAAGAAACCTATCACGATGTATTCGCATATACCCTCGAGGACATTAATTGGTCCCATTAATCGATCACGTGCAGGCCATTTTTTACTGCTAGATCGAGTAACGTCACGTCCTGGACGTTTAGCAGGCAACATTATCCTCGGGTTGCAAATCGCACTTACAGCAAGGTGGTTGCATCTTCATTTCGCGTCGAAAACTCATTCGGATGCCGCCGCGACGAAGCTGTTAAGTAAAACGGCATGCAATTACTATGGAAATGTGGAGATATGAACAATTAGTCCTGAGATGTCCTTTACGTCTTGGCAACTAAACCGCGCACAAGCTTGGAATATTCAAACAGGCTTAAACAGACTTCGCGGCGTGCAATTAGCGTGTGCAGGTATGTGCATGCTCATATTCGGCGGGTGGAGTACAAGGGGAGGCTGCCATAATCGTTACCAAGTAAGCGAACATTCTCGTTGTGTTTCAGAATCATCGCGATTGCACTGACAATTAAACATAGGGCACGCGGATTAACTTAGATACTGCTATGTCATATACCTCATATTACATTGATCCAGTTCCTAGTTACAGGACTACGACTTTAGGACCATGTCCAGCCCTACTTCTAATAGACTTTTCCTAGTGTTTAGAGCCGGTAAGGGGAAGACCAAATATTTTGCAATCATAGTGAACTATGACGCAGTTTCTTTGGTTATCCTACTAGGTATAGGTCTAAGTATATATCATAGGACAATTCCTTAGTTCTAATTAGTTCACAATTAAACATAGGGCACGCAGATTAATTTAGATACTGCAATCTCATATACCATATATTACATCGATCCAGTTCTTTTTTCAATTTTTGTCCTAGTTGCAGGTCTACAACTTTAGGATCATGTATAGCCCTACTGCTAATAGATATTTCCTAGTGTTTAGAGCCGGTAAGGGGAAGACCGAATATTTTGCAATCATAGTGAACTATGACGCAGTTTCTTTGGTTATCCTACTAGGTATAGGTCTTCTACAATACCTTAAGACAATTCCTTAATTCTAATGTCGGGATTCTACAGATATTTATTAGTTTCTATGGACCTACGAGCTAATATTTCTTTAATGATGTTTTTAAAACATTTGGCTTTCAATTGCAGCCATATATCAATTCAATTATATCTGAATATTTATGTAGCTCTAAATTTAATGAATCCTGGGTGCAATTTATCTTTGAAAATTATTCGCACTCCATCCAGAGACAAGAAACCATAGTCGCGAGGAGAAATATTTCCTTAATTTTTCTTGCGTTTCGCCACAGGTTTTCCTCATTTTTCTATGATTTGTGTTACGGCTGATTACGATTACTATAACTTCCACAGCGAAAGAGGGGTGTGTGCTAACCCCAAGCACTGCCAGCACTAAGATATTTAGCATTTAGCTCGTGCGCCATGCGCTGATTGCGAACGCAATTAAGCATCTCATCTTAATTAGCAGTCGTGTCTCTCAGTCGCGCCGACGACGGAGGCAGTCGCGATATCGTATCGATAACAATCTCGCGATGGCAGAGCCCTCCCTCAGTTCTCTGCGCCGCCTTCGCGAACACGATTTCCGCGAATTCTGTGCCGGTTTACCACTCGCAATTGATTCATGCGCAATGTACCAAAAAGGTAAAGAAATTTGAAATATACGTGGTGAAAATACTTCGTGTTAGAGTAGCAAGCTAATTTAGGCCATTAGCTGGTCGCTTTGGAGCAGCTTCTGACCTGTAGTCAGAATGTCGCGAGGAGTCGCGCTTTCCCTGCTTTTTCTTACGATGTTTGCGCGCGTACAGTTCGGCAATGAGGGTGCGGACTCACCCTGCGTGGTGTCCTGTGCCCTTCGTTTTATAGGGTGCATATTTTAAGTCGGCAAACCATACATATGTATATCTACAAATTGATTTGTCACACTCGAATAAAGTCTTTGCGTCTGCCTTGCGGTCGGCACTCCTAGTCCGCATCCCAATGATAAGTATCAATTAGCGGATGGCTGTCAAACTGTGCACAAACGCATGCACGCAGCGTGGGCGCCCTGCTTGTTTTACGACCACTGCTATCACATTCTAAAGTGGAGCACTTTAGGTACATGCGCGCGTTAGGATAATAGAAAAATTTATCTATCCTTCACATTCGCCTAATAAATTCAAGTCGGCTGGCAGCCTAATCGCACTCGCAGATGATTGTAATCATATTTATTATTTAAGGCTTCTTATCTCTGCGTTCATTTAATTCTGTAGCGATCAATTCCTTCTTTTAAATTATTAAATACTGTATATGCGATCAATGTTTAATGAATATTAGCTCGGTATCCGACTTGTTAAAGTACAGAATTGGGATACGGCTCGGTAGCTGAGTGATCAAAGCACAGAGTTGCGATACCGAAAGTCATTGTTTCAATCCCCAGCAAAGTGTTATAGTCTAAATTCCATTGTGGTTTGTAACTTCACAAAATGCTACCGTGACTACCGTGAAAAGAGGAGGAAGAGCGGGTAGTGAATATAATATATATACTACTAGTGGACTACCCAGCGTTGCTTGAGCTTTACTACTACATCTACTCGTCCGTCTGTTCTGCCTGTCCACCTGTTAGCAATCAATTGGCGACGACTTCTTCGACTTCTTCCGATCCGAGCCATCGCCGTTCTGCTGGCCAATGTAGCTAATCCACGTTTCCGCGTCCACCACTATTTGACTGAGGAATGCTTCGCCT
>JAOEHK010015815.1:0-10557 GCA_025447835.1 Labidoglobus nevermanni | reverse complement strand
AAAGGTTATTAAAGAAATTGCAAATTATATTCCGTTATATTGATTGTAATTCATATTTTCATCCTCCCCGGGCAACGCCGGGGCTATTTCCTCTAGTAATAATATAAAAATTAAACAACATAGATTGCAATGGTGGGGGCGGAGAACATCATAAAGTATGCACAGCGAAAGAGAGGAAGTCTTAAGGACGTCATGGAAGGATCAACTACACCAAGACCTACGATACGGTGGAATAAAGAATGGGAAGGAAAAGGTAAAGAACAGGAAAAATAGAGAAAAATCGTAAAAGAATTTAATATAGTGTTTATATTGCATTTCCTTTTAGTAATTACTATCTACATATTGCTTAAACTGGCAATGTCCGCCGTTTCCATAGCTACCATTAAAGGTTGTAAACCTGTCGGTGGCACCTGTGCCGCTACATCACCCGCTTCAACCGTATCTTGTAAACTATCAAAATTTGCCGGCAAATTGTGAACGGACAATTCTCGTCCTTGACCCGAAATAGCATCCACAGCTGTATTTTCAGAAGAAATTTGGCTCACTTCTGGTTCCGGTGAATTGTCATCTGTAATCCGCCTTTTCTTGGGTTTGATCCGGACGTCTTCGTCAGATACGAGATGGTCGGGGTCATCAGGATCGTTGGAATCGTTGTCACTACCAGCTAGTTCAATGACTCGACGCCATTTCCGCCCAGAACGCTTCTTGCCCTTCCCACCGCACCCTTCTTCGCCGTCCTTCGATTCATTCATCTTTCTTATCAGACCCAGGACGTCCAACATGCCTGGCGTGATGGCAGCCTTATGGGCTTCCTCCTTAGTAGGATACGCAGACTTCCGCTCACATAAAGCGAGATGCTGCGCCATTTGATTGCCGTCCATGTTACTGAAACCGCATACGCAGAATAGCTCAAAGTCCAACGGATGCGAGTACACCTTTCTAGCCAATGTGGCGCAGAGTGCCTTATGCGTGGTCATCGAGGACCTGCACCGCGTCTGATACTTGCAATCGCCCTTGTTGCAGTACATCAGCTCTTTAAAGTGGATCTCTGTATAAATATTCATATCGCACTCTTTGCATTTGTACGAATCCGGAATGCTGAACGAAATCGCCGCCTCATCGGTCAATAGTTTCACATCTTCGTCCCGCTGACTTTTGGGGACCATGTACCTCTTGCTATCGCCGTACGGAATGAAACCTCGTTCGTACCTATACGAAATGTGCATTTTTTCGTGCTCTCTTAGGTTTTTCTCGCAGGTAAACTGCAAAATGCATCTCTGGCATTTATGCACGTTGTTCTGCTCGCTACCCTCTACGAAATGCTCTTCCATGTGACCCAAGTAGCTCTTCACCGCGTCTGAAATGTCATGCTCCGTGTGCGACTGTTCGACATTTAAACAGAGTGGGCACAGGAAGCTGGTCTGGCGAGCGTGAACATTTCGAAAATGGTCTACAAGCAACTTATGATTGGAACTCTTAAAACTGCAAGCCCCGCAATGATATGGCAATTCGGAAGGACAATGGGCCAAGGACATATGCTTTCCAAGCTCTTCCACCGACGTGAACTTAACATGGCAGATCAAACAAACCAGTAAACTGCCGGTTTTCGTTTCACTAGGATGATGACTTTCCATGTGCGACAATAGATGCGAATTCGCTGGCGTACCACAGTCTGTTAGGCAGTAACTGCAGAAGTGCTCCGAGTTCGAAAGATGAGCGAAAAGGTGAGTCATCGCTGAAATGTTGTCCGTCAAAGTATCGGAGCATTTGGGGCATTGCATAATAATGTCAGATAGATTCGCTGGAGGTTGCACGCAATCAATAGTGCCATAGTAGTAAGGTTCTAGAGAAGTTACAACCTTGGGAAGTTTGGGTTTGCCTAGCGTAGGCTCTGCGCCACTAACTAGGGACACCTTTTGCTCAAGTGAGAAATCTGTGGGCCTCTGTTGCGGCTTCTTCGATTTGTCTTTGATGTACTGGGAGAGGGAGCAATTCTTAAACGGATTCAATGCGATTTTGTTCAATCGTTGAATTAGGGGTGTGCGTGTGTTGACCTTGGTCTGTTCGGCGATGTTCTTTAGGATGTTGTTGAAGGTATCGAGAGGGTTATTGCCGTACATCTCTCGCCAGACGAGTTCGTCCAAGAATTGCTGGATAATCTGCCGAGATAGCAATGACAAGGTGTTCTGGAACATCCTAGGTACTACTCGTCGAAGGTAATCCATCATCATATGGTTATTCAGGCCATTCGGGTTGCTGCGCTGGAAGTTGTTGAAGCCAATGCTCTGCAGTGACTGAATGTCGATGGTCATATCAACGACCAGGGTGCTGTCTTGATTCACCCAGTCCAGCAACGGCTCCAAGATCATGGAGAAGCGCTTCTTCGCATTCTTATTCGGGTGGCAATCGTAATCGCTGGGATCGATGGCCTTAAGTAGCAGTTTGCGCGTTGAAGTATCGAGAACGCCTAAAACCTCCACCTTGACATGCCGATTGCTGCCGTCAGGCGTCGTGGTTCCTAAAGAAATTACGCCAATCTCAACGCAAACACCCTTCCCGCCTAAAGGTTCCATATGCGTGTGGAGGGCAGTTGTGCAAATTGCGCGCAGCCACGTGAAGAATCCTTTCAGGAAGATATTCTCAACATTCACCCAGAGAGCGATGTTTTGAGCGCTGGTCTGGCAAGCCCAGTGATAGATCAGCTTGTAGATCGAGCTGGGCGAGTAATTGCCATCGAACAGCGAGTCGTGAAAGACGGAGAGAAATTTCAGCGGGCAGCAATCGCTCACCCAGATGTAGCCGCCAGAGAAGGGGAAGCGAGCGGCATCTTTGTACATGCCCAGCTTGAGCCTACTTCCCCAATGCGAAGCGCAATAGTGCTCGCTCTTGACGAGACCCTGCTGGATGAGGTACTCCACGAATAGGGCGGGTGAATGCATTAGGAGCTTCTTGACCTTACGATCGAGAAGCTTGCGGTGATCATCGCTGAGGTCCACCGTGGAATTGAGGCTCGGACGCGCGACAACCACCAGCGACGGAAACGTCTTACCTTGCAGACGATTGAAGGTGACTTCCTTCGTGTCTGCCGAGCATCCGGTGTCATCCTGGGTGAGGTCGACGATGCTGGTCGATACTGTGGGCTGCGTTGGGAGATCTGTACGAATAATCGGGACCAGCGAGGGTGGCTGGATGGCGGCCTGGTAGCCGCGCCAGCCTGGCGACTTCCGCTTTGTGACAAGAGAGGGGGATAGGCCAGGGCGACCACTGGGCGCAAAGTGGGGGTAGAGGCCTTTCGGCTGCGAAGGATGGGCGGGGAGTTGACGCGATTTGCTCGACGGACGTCCTGGACCAGCGCGCTGAGTCTGAGCTTTAGACGACTGCGCTTGGACGTATGCGGCGACCTCGACTGCAGCGAGATGCGTTTCTTCCAGCAGCAGGCGGCCATTGTAGTGCTTCACGACGTTGTCGACCACCTGCTGCACAGACTCGCGAGCGGATTGCGCATTCTTCCGCATGGCCAGCTGGGCTGGACTAAGGTCGTCCGTCCACACGTCCAGCTCTAATGTGGGTTCAGTGTCCAAGCGGGTGAAGCACAAGACATTGCGTTCTAGAGCGGTGCCTAGGTCTTAGAAGCGAAACTAAACGGCAAATGTTTCGAATACCTCCATCGGATCGACGCTGACTGACTTTGTACTTCTTCGGAGTTTGCGAGTCGGATATCTCGATGACGTCCTCGTCGTTGCCGTCATCGTCGGAGAGCTCGAGGAAGTCGCCTCGGACTTTCAGGATTTGCTTACGGGCGTCAACGCTTGCCTGCCGCTTCCCGCTTTTTCTCCCCATTGTGTTCTAGAGAGAACTTTCAACTAATTACAACAACTTTCTCAAAAAATTAAAGCAAACTAGTAGAGTGCCCAACGTTGCCTGGATTTTACTACTATTTGATTAACTGCCCATCCCCCTATTAGCAATTGTTTTTTTTTTGTTACGTCGGGATCGGTCTACCTCCGGTTCCCCGCACGTCGGTCCTTTTGTGCTATCCCACCATTAATCACCTAGTCTTCTCATGTCTTCGAAGAAGCGCATGAGCTCATCCCAGGGCAGTTTAGCCATCTCAGCGTGGGTCAGTGCCTCTTCCCCTAAGGTTGCCTTCCGTTGCACCCTTAGTGCGATGCAATCGCCCACTATGTGCTGAGGAGTTTCATCCTCTTCTAAGCAGTACCTGCATAGTGGGTCTTTGCAAAGACCTATCATGGCTAGGTGCTTGTTGAGCCCGCAGTGACCCGTAATGAGCCCTACGAGTTCCCTAAGTCTTGCTCGTCCCCAAGAGAGTGCAAGTCGTTTGGAGGTGTCTGATGGCTTACTCCCCAGGAACATCTTGGAGTGATGCATTCCCGGTGCTCGTTCCCATTCCTCCTCTGTTTCTGTCGATACTAAGGCCTTCAGAAATTTCTTCCCTACCTCGGGAGGGATTCCAATTGTTGGTTCTGGCCCGACGTATTCAAGGTTTGGTGCGCTTCTTGCTAGTTCGTCCGCCTTCCTAAGCCCAGGATATGCCTGGTCTTTTGGGAGCCAGATTAGCGTCACGCATCTCCCAAGTGCTAGGTCGTTAAATCGCCGAGCACACTCCTTTACAGCGACCGACCGAACATTGGCCGATGACAGCAATAGTTTAGTACTGATCGGGAAAAATGGAGACTTTGCGAACAAGGCACATGCGCAGAATTTGATACACAGTGACTAAGCCTACTTAATTTAGCATGGAAAATGATGGGTTTTCGGTATAACTTTCGAACCATGAGGTTTTTCTAGTTTTCCTATGCGTTAGCGTTGTATCAGGAGTATACGGACCATGGCGAATATTTCATTTCTATCGAAGTATTTATATTTTAGACGTTAATCAAGGTCATACAGACGGCATACTTACAGTTTCATATATATAGACTAGTGGAGTACCCAGCGTTGTCTAGGATTTGCTACTATGCAGATTAACAATAAAGCTCTATCCAAACTTTTAAGATCACGTTGGGGTATGCAGTCAGAATCGTTAGGAAGAGGAAGGGTCGGAGACGTCTACCTCGATTCCGTTCTCACTCTAGACTGATTCCCGCTTTTCCCTTGTTTCTCCGTTTCTCCCGCTCACTTCATCCGACTTTCGTAATCCGACGTGGTGTGATAAAATGGAGAATCGCCTCAGAATTTCTCCTTTCATAGGTAACCCCGCCCCCTATTAGCAATCGTTTAGTACTGTTCGGGGAAAAAACGGAGAATTTGATACGCAGTCGATCGATACTGCTGTCCGCTGCGCCGCTGACTCAGCGTATTTAATTTAGGATGGAAACTGATTGTTTTTTCGCTATAACTTTTGAACCATGAGGTTTTTCTAGTTTTCCTATGCGTTAGCGTTGTCCCAGGACTACACGGGCCATGCCCAGTATTTCATTTCGATCGAATTCTTTATATTTTAGGCGTAAATCAAGGACATACAGGAGGCAGACGGACAGCATCATACATTTTCATATAGATAATGCAGAATGTGGCACGTCTGCCAATGTATCATTGCTAACCTAAAATCGCTTTTATCGCCACACCTAAGAAGTTCAGGTTTTCATTTGAAACTGATTAGTAGGAACAGAGAAACTGATGCTTAGAATCGAGCGAATTCAAGTAAACCCAGGATTAGCGATGTACAGGGCGTCTTATGAGTGGATTATGATAAATGTCCAAGAGCACACCGCCAAGATGGAAAACAAGCCGAGGAAAATCTTGTACGGCTTATACAATGCAAGGGGGTGATGACTCTAGGTAGTAGGTATTATTGGCAATGATTTTTACTCACCAATTCGTCGCCATATTAACGAGACGATATTAAAGCAGGATAAATAATATTTCACCACACAGTCTCTTCTTGTAGGCGGCCATTTGTTTCGTTGTGTAGTTTATTGCACTTTTCCTATAGATGACGCTAGCGTCAACATTTCGCAAAGTATACAATATGTTTTAATTTAATTCCAAATATTCTACGTAGACTTCTCGCTGAGTTTATGAGTTTTTGATTTCGGTTAACTACCACAAGGAATATAAACCTTAATGTCATTTTTTCGCTTTCGTTTCTTGTAGACTAATCGATCGCGATGATATCATTATGGTATATGTAACCAAGTTTATTGTATATAGCTAGATATGTCACAAATTTGATTTGCTATATCTTGGAACCAAACTGAGTAACAAACGAAATACAAGTTTTTCATATTTCATCCTATGAGTATTTTAGAATATTTTGGGTGCTTAGAGCACAATAATTGGTTAAAATTAACGCCCACGATAAAAGAAAGTAGATTGGTGAATAATTTTAGGGTAGAATTGATAGAAGAATATAGAGACAAGTTATCAGCGCGATTAAATAAGAAAAACAAGTAAAAAGGAATAATCCTCCCTAAGAAAAGATTTATAAACCACAATAGAGGGTGGCGAAACTCCACATTGAGCAAAAAGCCACATATATAAAGTCGTGTATAGTATATCTTGTGATATACATAGTCAATATTATTTAATTCGAACTTTTCTCCTTTATTCAACAATTCTAGTTCAGTGATTTCCAAAGTGGTCGATTTTGGTGATTTTTGTCGATTTTGTTGTGATTTGAAATTGAGGGTCTATGAGATGTGAATATGGATCTATATAAGAGTAAACCTAGATCTTGCAGTGGGAGCCAGGGAGGAAGCGGCGAGGAAGACCGAGAATTGGATGGCTACAGCAGGTGACGGAGGATCTTAAAAGAGCAGGGATAGAAAACTGGGAGAGGAAAGCAAAGAACAGGAAGTTGTGGAAGGAAATAAGCAGAATGGTATGAAGAAGGGAAGGGGTCTGATCCACCCAAATGAGGATTTAGAGAACCCTGCATAAAGGGTGGCCTAAACTCCAAGAGGAGTGTGCACGGCTATTTATTATTATAAGAGTAAACCTAATGACAGTTCATGGGTGGAACGTGGTGTAGAGAAACCTCTTCCAAATTTATTAGCAACAGGATAACAGAGAAGGGAGAGCTTGGAATATGTTCTCAGATTAGAACCTGAGTAGAGACTGATTCTCGCTCCTTGTCAAATTCCCTTATCAACTAATTTCAATTGTTTCTCCACCGAAACACATGGCCGCCACGTTAAACCAAATGGCCGTTACATCATTCCACCCGCGGTCTTTTTACCGGTCGCGGCGCGACCACCCCATCCTGAGGTACATTGTCAATGCACCTTGGTACATTAGAAGCCGCGCCATCTTCCGAGAATTCGGATTCGCCCCTTTTGCTGAGATCCGCGACAAACTCGCGAATAACCTCCGCGCTTCAGTGGTGGGTCACTCGAACCCTACCATATCCGCAATCTCCCGGTACGCGCCCCGGGAATCCGATAGCTACGCCAGGCCGTGCAGCCTGGTTGGCACTCCCGCTTATAGCTAGGTTAGTTAATCAGACTTCTCCAACGAGCCTAGGCTCGACTCTTCTTCTCGGCTTCCCGTCTCCACCCCCTAAGGCTTAGCAGCTAGTATAGCATATAGCCAAGAGAACGGCCATAGCATAAGGCCGGGGTTTAGTGGGTCGATCGAGGACAGCATTGCCTTCAGCCTGTCCGTGCGGTTAGCCCCACATATGGGTCACCCATCAGCGAATGAGTGTCGTGCATTGGTGCATTTGCCCTCAACCTCTTTATTAAAAAAAAGGTCGCGGCGTTTCGGCTTTGCTTGCCATACGTGGTCGCTACAGTGGCAAATCTCGTTGACAGTGCTGACGGACAAGCACGGGGAATACCCTGGGTCCCATCACGAAAGATGGGTATATACTGCCCATTATGGCTACACATGTAGTAAATGAAATAATAATACAGATAACCGCAAGGGTCGGAACCTCGGGTATTTCCCATGCTTGTTCGCTACATCTTGACTTAACACATCGAATAGATTCCAAAATTTGATATTAAGGGGTCTATAAAAACCAACAATATCGGCAAGGGATCTAAGGGATAAGAATGTATGAGAAACACTGGTCTAGTTGATTATTTGCTAAAAAACAAAAATATTGAGATTGGTTGATTAAATATCAATATAATTTATATAGTTGTGTACATGTACAATCTACATTTAAATCAAGTTATAATTTTACACAAAAATTTCGAGGATAATACGAATTTTTGATTCAGTAACGGTGAGATAATTACGAAATAACTTACAACGAATGGGACGTCATTTTCTCATCCTTACAAAGGATGTAATTATCGCTGAGCGTGTAATATCATTTCGTATTAAAGTTAGAAATTAATTTAGCCGACGACGTTGCGTGCTTAAGGTAGAAAATAGTGCTGGAAGTGATAATTGCTTCAGTACAAAGACTCAATATATATATTTAGTGTCACGTACGTAGGGATCCTTTTTCTGCATGCAAACATTGAAATTGTAAGCTTTCTCACAGTTGGAGGGTCCATCTAGAAAAGATTGGGATTTAAGTCAAATAAACGGCTCTAAAGGATCGTAATTAATCTACCTTGAGTGTCCCGGCAAGCATCAACAGGAACCCTCACGATTTCTCGGACTATGGCAGGCATTAGGTCGATAATATGATCATATAAAATCGTCTTATTCGGTGCCATCTGCAGGATTTGCGCAGTCTAAGAAAACGCCTAATAAATAATCATGAAAACTCACCCAATTTGCACTTATCATCAGACATTGCATGTAGCACTGAAAGCAGATAATGAACGATTACAGATTTTTGAAAACATGCGCGTTTTTACCCGGAAATGTTCATCGTTCTGGGTGATTTGATAATTATCGATTTGTTCTAAAAGTATTCACATTTTAGCATGGAAATCTTATTCGTATTAGAGTTGCACACACCGTCAGTCAATGGAAGCTTTCTCATGCATCGTTTCCGCAATCCCTGAGCCATCATGACAAAGTCCTTAGGAAGGATGGCCTCGATTTCCGGTGGCATCATCCAAACGTCCATGGCTGCGCAAAGGATAATTAGCATTGTTAAAAGTCGACCCTGCATCTTGTGGCACGTTGTAGCACTTCGACGTTGAGACTTTGATTCGAAGTGGTTCATTATGGTTCATCGCAGAGAATTTTTATTGAAATCCATGTCTCATCAAGCTGAACAATGACCATAATTTGAGTGCATCCTCTAATCACACTTATTTTGCATTAGTTCAGCGAATAATGCAACATGCGGCAGAAAGTTGCAATTAAAATCAATTTCCACCGTAGAATTACTCTTTTGATGAATTTAATTGATGTTTTCCATTCGGGATTTCATATTTTCCAATACCAATTCGGAGTGGTATTTCATTAACGTCTAGTATTACAATGTGAACTTAACTAGTCTTAAACGGAAGCAGGCATTTATTTCTTTAAACATCCGGTAAAGCTAATCTGTTTTCCTATTTGTTGATGTATGAGGCATTAGTTAGCTAATCAATCATAATTAGTTCAAGCTTACACATTAATTAATAATAAAGTGGTAAGGCTCGTCCCTTATAAACTAACTACTTTTGCCCTGGCAAAGTGAGACCATTGCTACACCTTGTCTAGGGCTAACCCATAACCTGATAAGCCTGAATCGGCATCAACTCAGGACCATCGTAGGTTTATATACTGGTCACGGCTGCCTGAATAAACGTCCTCACACATTCGGCATTGCATCTAATGCTTTATCCCGAGGGTGCCTAGAGGAGGATGAGCCGGCTCCCCATGTTCTATGTTTCTGTTTGGCTATAACTAGTGTCAGAATGATGATTTTAGAGTTGAGACGTTGAACTTAGGGAACTACTATCCTACCCTCTGGGCAAGATTTTAGAATTTACCAGCTACTTCCTATTTAGTTGATAGAATTGGTAGAATTGATAGAATGGCATTTAATAGTTTAAACTCCATCCTGAAAAGCAAACGAATTTGCAGAAGTCGAGTTTAAAAGGATTTGTAGTTGTTCTTGCAACGCGTTTCGACAACACAGTATCTTCATCAGGCAGATGACACCTATTGACAACTATTACTTCCTATTTGTTGATATATGAGGTATTATTTACCTTCCTTATTCCTTGTACTTGAATAATCAGGTATAATCATACACATTCATACACATAATGAAATGTGGTAAGACTCACGTGGGCTTGAGCGTCACGTCCCTTAAAAACTACCTTTAGAAACAAACCGCCGCTCTGCCTAAAGGGGGAAAGGAGGATGAGTCGGCTCTTCATGTTCTATGTTTCTGTCCGGCTATAACCAGTGTTAGAATAATGACGGTGAACCCTACCCTTTCCTCCGGGCAAGATTTTGGAACGCCACTTCATCTGGCTGGAAGGGTGTAGGACCCGTAGAGGGGTCTAAGTGTAGCGTATGGTTAGACACGCCTTCAAAAGAATCTTGAAGATTCTTATTACTAAGGCCCGGATTTTAGGCACCCAAATTTATAAAAATAGGCACCTAAAATAGTCTCTTAAAACTCCCAAATAGGCCATTAAAATCCTATTTTAGGCAGTTTAGGCGAAACAGTCTATTTATATATTGTCA
>JAOEHK010015804.1:0-10559 GCA_025447835.1 Labidoglobus nevermanni | reverse complement strand
ACGCAACTTCGAAAATCTACGACGCACAGTGAAAATTAGTACTAATTAAGCAGCGACGCAACTTCGAAACAACGCAATGCGATGTATGGGTGTATTCAGTAGGCTCACAATATTCGCGGGGCATGCGTTCCACGAATTTGTCGCGAATCCAGAATCTGCGTATAAGAAGTCAATTACATAGGATTATATATTGTACGTTTTATAGTGCCAAAAGGTAAGTCCAAGCTGCAATTTTTTTTCAGAAATCTTTGGGCATTCCTCGAAACAGGGAGGCAATATGAAAGAATTTAGCTGCAGAATAGGAGTTGACATTACAGTTCAGAGAACACCCAGAAACGTATGGTTGGTTAGTTAGAGGACTTGTGATACGCAGCACCTTGGCCCTACTATTTGGACCTCCTTGTATGACCTCTTAGTTTGGAAGGGAAGATAGGTTTGGGTTATTGGGACTGGATGGAAAGTCGTAGAGGAGCGTACTGCAACCACGTCTCCCACTTCAGATGAACTGTCCTCTTTCTAATGGCCGCTTTGCCAGGGATTGAACCCATGTCACTAGACTCTCAATTTACTATTACTTTTTATAAGATTTTGTTAAAAACCTTGCAGTTTTGTTCTTTATAGCTTGCTTTCCTACCGCTTCAGGCAATATGGCTGGCAAAGGCCAGCATTTTGCCCGTGGGGGTAGGAAAGTAATTGCCTCCACATCGAATAGCTGCTTTCTGACGTGGGTCATTGTCGGAGAGGCGCACAAAACATGATAAGGCGATTCATCGTCCTTCCTGCATCCTCCCTCCCTCTGCTAAGATGCTTGCACAGATGGCAGTATCCTGTAAGAAGTCCAGGGAGATCCCTGACTTCCTTCGGGCAGGGCGTGAGGTTGGTCACCCGCCAGAAGGCTGCCTTACTGCATAAGATCATCTAAGCCAGGCCTGGCCAACCCGCGGCCCGGCTGCAGATTTTTTGCGACCCGGCTAGAGATTTTTACGACACTGAACAGATTCATCAATATCCGACAAAATGCACTTGTTGGAACGACAATCTATACCTGTTTAACGCATTTTTACAATGCGGGTTATATGGAAGTTCGTATTGTACGCACATGTGTACTCCAGATGCCACATCTCCCCATTGACAGTTCGTTGCCTTTCGTTTTATGAATTTCTACAGCATGTTGGACATAGCGTATTCCTAGATTCCTATTACTTTTCATTTACCATTCCGCTTATTTTTCATATTGTTTCTCAAAGTAACCTACCCTGACCTAAGCGTCATAACAGTACGGCCCGCGGAGATGTGGCCAGGCCTGATCTAAGCCATACAGAATTTGATGCTAGGGTTTGGTAATGAAAGTGGTGAAAAGAAATTCAATCTAGTTATGAGCACGAGAACAACATATATTTATATATTTTCAGCAGCTTATGACTTTACACTTTTATCTAAACTTGAAGCGACATATTTTATATTCCGACAGAAGTGACGTAATTATGGCATAAGTGACATAAGTTATTCTTGGTATTGTGACATAAGCATGTAATTGGTAATTTCTGCTTTTCTAGAAGTGGACTAGTAGCCATCCACCTGCGGCGCGATGAAATCCTTTCCCATTACAATTTGTGCCTGCTTCCGCTTCCAGTTGAAGCGCCAACTCGCTCCAACCCCGCTTCGCACCAGGTGCGAGTGAAGAGACATTTAGTTATAGCACCAAGTCAGGGTACACACGAGCCGAGTGTCCATATCGCCCCAATTTGCGTAACATCGTCTAGAATGTAAACAAAGAGCCAGCCCTAGATCGCGAATTAGCCTAATGCAATTTTGCGGCCACAATTTCAGTCGCAAAGCGGTACCTCATCTGGGCCGTCAGATGATCCTTCAGATTTACAGCGAGAAACGAGCAAAGAAGGATATTAGCTAGAATATAACTTGCCCTAACGCACTCCAAATGTAATCGCTTTCAATATGTCTGCGCTTCGCATCTACTGCGCCTGAAATGCATGTCAATTAAGCCTACTTGGTCACACCCACGTGTCTACCCCTTGCATCCCGGCCGAGCTTGGAGCGGATTTGCCCAGCCAGAAGCGGATTGATCGCATACAGCCAGTCATGCACGTCGCGCTCTTCGAGCGTCTGCAGTAGGTACGCCCGATGGGCGCTCACCACGCTGAAGGTGTTACGCATTCGCATCATCGCCGATTGATCCTCGGAGTAGGTCACATGGGCCGTGCCCAGATTGATCAATGCGCGCTCCACAGGATCGCGTTCATCGCGAAAGATGAACACGTAGGGGCGACGCACCACCTAGGCAAACATCGAATGCACACGAATCGTCCTCGTGCCCCCCACCTACTTACCACCCAGCGCTTCTTCCAGCCGTCCATTTTGTGCTCGAGCACGTTCAGGTAGCCCTTTCGGGCAATCACCGGGGAGATACGAATTTCCTCGATATCGGGCACGTAGAGCACCAGCTGATGGTGGTCGTCCATGGACGCACCCGATGGGGACGACGATCCGGGTGGCGAGATGATGATTCTAGATTGCTGAGGGGGTGGGGGCGCCGGCTGAAGGTCCAGCGACATGCCTCCGGGCGTGATGTCTTCGGATGGCGGCGTCACGTCCATGGCGCTGACCGCAACAATTGCTTCATGGTCGCTCCGGCATTCCGGTCGCCCTTGGATCAAGCGCACGCACTTGTTCAGTAGCTCCCGCTGCCGGTCGCTGTACTCGGCTGCTCCATTCGACCCAATGCTGCTGTGCATCGCCATCATGTGATTGCACACGTCCTTCTCGCTCTTGCTCTTCGACGTGGCGATGCTCTCGAAGGGTACGCTGCCCACATTGGCGTCAAAGCTCGGAAACGTGCTGGCGGGGAACGCAGCCATGCTGTTATCGTAGCTGGTGACGTTGCTGTCGAAGAGGCGTTGGCGCAGCGCGAGCATGTGCCGCACCTTGCCCACCTGCTCCAATCGGGTCAGCTTCTCCAGCTCCCACTGGTGGTCGAAGATCAGCGAGTCGCCATGTGGGCGCCATCCATGCAGATTCTCTTCGCCTCTCACATACGTTGCGCTCGTGTCCAGAACTCGACGCTGGCGGCGATGGACGCCTGATAGTTGTAAGCGGTGACCAACACAGCAACAAGACCTGTAGAAGGAGCAGTAGCCCTTACCTGCTTCACTTGCACGCCGAAGCAGCAACTCGTAGACGCCTGACAATCGGTTCGCTCCGTCCTCTTCGGCAAAGTTGCGGAAGCTTCCAGAGAGCAGCGAGCGCAGGGATCGGGCATGGCCACCGATGCGCGCATCCCGGCCACAGATGACCATGCTGAGGTCTTTGGTAACAATTGCCGGCCGGCCGCAATTCTCCAGCTGAAAGGCGAAGTCGATGTGAATATTTAGCATTGTGGGCGAGGGGTTTGTTGTCCTTATGCAGCCTCTTAGTTTTAGAAGGGAATCTAAGGTTGTGTTATGGGATAGGGAGTCATAAAGGCGCGTTGTTATTTTGTTGGAGGGCGCGTGACACATGCAGCACATGAGCCCTACTATTTGGGCCCATTGTACATCCTGGTTCGGTCTCTTAGTTATAGAAGGGAATCTAAAATTGGGCTATTGGGATGGGATAGGGTCATAGAGAAGCGTTGTTGATTTGTTGAAGGACGTGTTACACACGCAGCACTGGTCCTACTATTTAGGCCCATTGTACATCCTCCTTGTGCGGACTCTTAATTTTAGAATGGAATCTAAAATTGGGATAGGATAGGGAGTTATAGAGGAAGGTGTTATTTTGTTGGAGGGCGTGTGACACATGCACCACATGGACCTTACTATTTGGGCCCATTGTGCATCCTCATTATGCGGCCTCTTAGTTTTTGAAGGGAATCTAAGTTTAGGTTATTGAGATCGGATAGGGAGTCAGAGGAGCGTACTGCAACCACATTTAAGGTGTACTGTTCTGGGTAGTCAACGGTAACGCTCTGTCAGGGATTGAACCCAAATCACTAGACTTGTGGACCATCCGTGCGCCTTCTGCGTTACCGCTGGGTTACCGAGCGATTGAGCGAAACCTTACTTCCAAGTAAGCGGAGATCGTCATGAAGATTTGCTCGCCCGACCCAGTGACGCGGTTCAGCAGCGGCGAATTGTGGCAAGAACTGTCCCAGGCCGCCTCGAAGCGGAACATGGTGCGGTCGTCGCTGCCGTCGTTGGCCATCTTCACGTACTCGGCGGGGAAGAGGCCCAGCGAGAGCACCGACGAATCGTCGTCCAAGTCGTACGACTCGGGGTGGGTGCGAATGCGGCCCACGACCAACTCGCGCACATCGCGGAACTTGAGGATGTCGCCGCCGCCGAGGGACATGTTGTCGTAGGCAATCGTAATGCGAATGCGCCGCTGGATGCCCTGGTGGAGCAAGAAGATTGCGCGACAGGGCAGGTGGTCGTCGTGCTGGATGACGGCCGGCACGTATTCGCCATTCGGGGCCAGTTCGCAAATCTCAAACCATATGAGGAGGTCGACCTTGGCGTCGATGTGCGCCGTGCACGGGGATGGCAAATCGGTGCCGAACTTCGGAGAGCGGACCGGTGCTGAAATGGGGATTGATGGCGGCGCCATGCGACGCGGGGGCGGTCGGGGGATGGGCAACGAGGGCGTCGTGTCGAACTTGGAATCGTTGTGCAGCGGATGCTGCTGGTAATGGCCGAAGAGCTCAAAGACAATCGGCTGGTTCTTCAGATAGGTGACAAACGACTTGGTGGAGTTGACGGTGATCTGGAACAGCGATGCGTTGGATAAAGGTATCGCATTTGCCTGTAGGGGTAATCGTACATTTTGCACGTGGTAGAAGCCCAATGGGGCGCCCTTGCCGGCCATCTTAACCGGCTCGGTGGAAAACGCCTCCTCGTGCTGGCGATGCAAGAAATTAAACTGACAGAAGATGTCTGCGTACTCTGGGGAAATGGCAATCGCCTGCAGAATGGTCACGCGGAAAGTAAATTCCTTGCCGAGCGTCAAGTGCTCCGGCAGGTCGTCGAAGTCGTCTTTGGGCTCATCTGACGATAGCGAAGAGTTAGTATCACCACGGCCCGAGTCTGCGTCACCACCTGATTCAATAAGGTCTTCTAGCTTGTTATTCATGCCCGGGTGGAGATTCTGCGCGTTCTTTGCGTTCTCGATTATTGGGCAATTCGCAGTCTGCTCACTCTGCTTCTTCGCCTCGCCCTCGTTTGTCTGACTGTTCGTTTTATTCGGCGACTCGTCCTTCTCGCAACTGGCAGCTATCCTCTTAGGTGTGCCATCGCCTTCGGCGTAGGTCGAGTCCGTGCGCTTCAAGCCACCGTCGAAGACAATTCGAGCGCTCTGGCGTACGCCTTGATCCAGATTGTGGTCGTCGCCTGTGACCGCCTGGATGGCTATCCGCAGGTATCCGCGGACATCGCCTTTCTCGCTTACAATTGCCACCTTGTGGATCAGCGTGACCGGGTACAACAGATTGCTCAAGTAAACGAAGCCGCGACCGACGAGGCGGAACCAAGGGAAGCGATCGTAGAACGGGTCAGCACCAGTCATCAGAGACGATTCGACATGGTGGTGATCGTCGGGCCAAACTTGGTGCGGAGAAGACGGAGATGGCGGCGACGATATTTCTGCCTCGTTATGATGGTACATTTCCCGCATCATCTCTAGACGCTGGCTGCGATTACAGGCGACATGTTTCCAATACTGATATTGCCTGCGTTACTATTCTTACCGTAGCTTCTCCAATGACCAGTAATGGGACGCCCCATTTTTAGCATCCTGCACCTCTACCCCGACAATTGTCTTTGTTGGTAGATCTGCTTCATTGTCCACGTCGGTGTCGAGGTCATTGATGATTGTGGTAGGTGTTTTAAGATCAGGGGGCAGAGGTGAGTACAAAGTGTCCGTCAGCAGAGTAAATTGAAATTGCACCTTCGAAAAAGGATCGAAAAACATATGAAGTTAAAAATGTCCGGGGAAATTCTCTCTGTTAACATACTGGAAAAGGGACTAAAGAGCTTAAGGATAATAGGTACAACATGCTTTTGATACAGGGCATCGGAAATTGAGAAATTGCGGCGATCTGGTCTGTGGAAATTTCTACAATTGGCAATAAAGGATCATAGGAGGCTCGGAGATGATAGGCACAACATATCCCTGATGCTTTCTGTTCTCCTGATACACGACGTCGCAAATTGGGTGCATTTTTCAGAAATTACAGCGACTTAAACTGGGGAAATTTCCAAAATTTGTAATAATAGAACATAGGGCGCTTTAAGATGATAGGCACAGCATATCCCTGGCCCTTTCTGCTTTCCTGATACAAGACATCGGAAATTAGAATCTGTTATGAGAAATTACAGTGACTTGATATGCTGGAATTTCCAAATTTTGTAACAAAAGAACAGAGGGCGGTTTAAGATGATAGGCACAGTATATCCCTGGACCTTTCTGCTTTCCTGATACAAGACATCGGAAATTTGAATATTTTATGAGAAATTGCAGTGACTTGATCTGGTGAAATTTCCAAATTTTGTAACAAAAGAACAGAGGGCGCTCTGAGATAATAGGCACAGTATATCCCTGGACATTTCTGCTTTCCTGATTCAAGACATCGGAAATTTGAATATTTTATGAGAAATTGCAGTGACTTGATATGGGGAAATTTCCAAAGTTTGCACCAAAAGAACAGGGCGCTCTGGGATTATAGACACTGCATATCCCTTATGGTGTCTGCTCTCCTGGTACAGGACGTCGAAAGTTGTGTACATTTTTGAGAAATTACAGCGACTTTATCTGGGGAAATTTCCACAATTGGTAAAAAAGCAAAAGCAGGCGGAGATAATAGGCACATCACACTTCCCAAGGCATTGTGCATCTGTGACTGTACCTTTTTCTTCAGTTCGACTGAAATGGCATTGGCTTCTTTAAGAAATATAGCGTTGCCCCAGAGGTCATCTCGCAAGGAAGTGAACTGATGGTGTTTCCACTTGCGCCACGCCCACGCAGCGAGATCAAATTCCCTCTCGCTCCAGTTGCAACACTCTGCGTCAAACAGAGGATTCACTGCCAAAAAAAGATGAATCCAAGTTTGGGCAACAATGATTAGGCATCTGGATGATACGGCAAATTGGGCAAAAGATATGTTAGAAAGTGAAATTAATTGTAGTCCGCGAAAGGGGGTAAATGCTCATGAAATTTCAAGAAAGTATCTATAGATTTCATACCGAAAATGGCGTCATCGTCCTCGTTCTGGAAATCCTCCGGCGTGTAGGAGCTATACATTGACATGGTCATGCTTTGTTCATCCACTTGTTTCTGTAGCGCATCGATTCGGGCTTCATAGCTCTGAACGAAACACGATCAGCGAATCACGGTCAGTGTTTCAAATGCCATCGAAACTCACCTTGCGCTCCTCCTCGAAGAGAAGATCGGCTGTTTCTTTCTCTTTCTTGTACTGTTCTTCCAGATGCAGCAAACGCATCTTCATTTCAACCTTCAAGTCGACACCCTGTTTCTCCAGTAATTCAATCTGCGCGAAATTCCAATCGACTTCCTCCTGTTTGCTAGGAGTCGAACCTGATCCAGTAATTTTGGCATCCTGCGAACCTGCCGCTTCACCGGATATGGGCACATCGCTCGGGTTGCTGAAGCGGAAAACATGATTTTTGCCCAAAATTACTCGATTTCCACTCCGCAGCACCACTGGTTCAGTAACCTGTCGACCATTTACAAAAACCAAGGCGTTCTCCATCGGACTCAACGTGATGATGCCGTCCTGGCTTTCGAAGCGGCAATGTTCGGGTAAGATGTGCGATCCCGACAATTGGATATCCTGAGCTTGCCCCGATGAGCCCACACGTGTGTAACCATCTTTGATGTAGTAGATCAGACATTCGGACATGGAAGGGTCTTCGTTCAAATTGATCAGGTGAGGCGTTCGCTTCGGGGAGAAGATACCGCCCACAGTAATTCCATCTTCCTTGACTGCCACGCCCATTTCGGCGAAGATTGCCTCGCGCTGGATGCGAATGGCATCCGTGCGCTTGAGTTTCTCTTCCCAAGTTTCGTTCAATTCCGCGATCAACTTCTCGCTGGCGTGTAGGCGATCGACCGTTGCTGCTTTGGTTTGTTTCGTGGTCGCATTGTCCACTCCTAACAGAACCGGATAAATTTCGCTCTGCCTTTCTGCTCCGCGACCTACTTACCAGGTTCCACTTCGATACCCTCTTGCTTGAGCAACTCGCGTAACTTTTGTATCTCTTCCTTGAGTTCGCGAATGAGCTTGGCATTTGCATCCTCATTGACGATAGCTTTGCAGACAATCTGTTTGGCGCGATCAGCGTACCTGAGTGGAGGAAGAGGACAGTCGTGGCAATCACTGTAGGTCCTATTATAAGCACATACCGTAAGGTGGATAAAGTTTCATCATAGTTAATGTCTGCCGGCGAAATGGCTGCGATCATGGCAGTCTTACTGTTCCCGCCAAGGTTCTCACGTAGCAACCAAGTCAGCACGGAATCTCGATATGGGATGAATTCAGCACTCTTCCTTGCCTTCTTTGTGCTCTTGGACGCCTACAACACGGCAGAGTTCAGGAGTAGGCGGCCGTAAGAAGGACGAGCAAATGAGTGACTCACCACTTCGGCTAACGCCGAAATGACTTTGCCCAGGGTGGTCAAGCTCTTATTGATATTGGCGCCCTCCTTCAAACGGGTGCCCTTGGCACCAGTTGAATCAGCGCGCTCGGAGCCCGCCAGGTCAACGAGGGAGATCTTTGAAACCTTTTCGGTGCATAGATCAGTCAGCGGATCGTACCGCTGTTGGGTGAAGAAAATCGTGAACACTGCATGCGAACGCGAACTGGTCTCGTTCATATTGGTAGCCGCAACGGTTCGCGCCTTGTTTCCTTCGTCAATTAGCCGGTGGATGTCCTCGTAGCAGGTGACCGCAAGCTTACTCAGGTCCTCCACGTACGGCCCGAATGAGGGATGCTCGCGAACGCGCAGATTCGCCTTATTCTTCGGATTAAGCAGGTCCCGCACGCGCTCGCAATAGATCTCCATGTAGGACACTTCGACCGTGTACTTCGGTTGAGACTCCACATCATTCTCCATCTCGTCCTTCGAGGGGTAAGTGGTGCGCCGAAACAAATCTTTGCAGATGAGTGGAATGATGCCTTCTTGCGTGCCGATCTGGTTCGGATCTGGTTCCTGGCCGGGAGGTGTTGGGTCAGGTCGGCCCATCATAGTGTACGATTTACCAGCGCCAGTTTGGCCATACGCGAAAATGCACACATTGTAGCCGTCAAATGCGTGCGTCAGCATTTCCTCTCCGATATCTTTATAGACAAGGGCCTGAGTGGTAAAAGTTGCATCGTTTTCCTAACAACGCGATACAAAGCTGAGCATTACATCTGGCGAACGCCAAACCCACTTGACTTACGTCGTGAGACCAATAAGAATAGTCAAAATTGAAATTCTTCCTATCTTGAGATCCTGGAGGAGCTTTGGGATTTGTAATAACTGCAAACCGATATGATATGATATGAATGTTTTAATCTTGTGGGTAATGTCGCAGGATATACGAAAGAAAAGAACCAACTATAATGTATCGCAGAGGAAGGACACTTACTTGTAGTATTGCCATCCATTTCAATGATACATTTACAGTCTCGTCCAATCTCCCGATTGTTGAACGGGCGCACCCGCACAGCTACTTTGACCGAAGACATTTTGTGTTCTTAGTTTATGTACTTCTCTTTCACTCAACGTTAGCAATCAACTGCAAGTGAAAATAATCGCTATTATATCTATATATGTATCTAGGTATAGTAAAACTATAGCCTTCAAGCGGGTCGAATATAGACGCCATACAACTATAACTATAGGTCCACTTTCAATAGGTTCCATCCGCTAAGAGACGCAAAAGTAGTTTGAGCTTTCTTTTAATGAAGGACAAAGTTGCAAGTGAAACCACAAACTAGTAATTTGGTATTTACTTATTGTAGTGTATAATTTTCTCAAAATCTTATAGAAAATGGAATTGGGCATGCAAACTAATTCTATTGTAGAAGGTATGCTTTCCGGCTGGATAAATCAGAGTTTCTGAGAATGAGTCATGGAGATCATTAGAACGACCTAGCCACTGAAACACTTTCATCACCGTAAAGGTAAAACAAACCTGACTCTTGGAACAAAGAAAAGATTTGAAATACCAGGTAGAAAGGAACTCGTAGGGCCTGAGTTTAGCCTTAAGAAGCCTCTGGTAAGGGTAATCTGGCGAGTAAGCTCTTAAAACTGCTTCGGACTATATCATAAAATTACTAGAATGTATAGAAGAAAAACTATAGTTATTGCCTTCAATTTGCAACCGTCGCAAAGAATGCTTTCCCACAGTGACCAATACTGGCCCCTCGAGCATGAAACGTACGTAAATATATATTCCATTGGAATATATTACACAATATATCAAAGAATTTAAACAAAGGCGTAGTGCTGCGATGATTTGGAGTACGAAGATAATGAGTAGAATAATGGAACAATAATGTCGAT
>JAOEHK010015783.1:0-10562 GCA_025447835.1 Labidoglobus nevermanni | reverse complement strand
TTTGATTTGTCGAGAAACATATAGATTTTGAATTGTTTCTAATTTGCCTTGCATCAAAACAAAAAGGCATTTTGCCTTCCTCTCTCTACTGATCAGTTATCAGTACAGGCTTCCCTCGACTTACCAAAATTCGACTTAGGAACAATTCACTCTTTCGAACATTCCGAAAACTCAAACAAGAAGTCAGGTTTCCATTAAGTCGTTTGTCAATAACAAATTGATAAACATTAGTCAAAATCAGCATATATGGAAGGCAATAAATAATATTGGAGACTCGTGGGTCAAAATAAGAGTCAACAATGAAACGTTCCTAAAGACAATTATGCTCAGAAATGAGTAATTTTGAAGAAACATCAGGAATTCTCACAGATGAAATAGTTAGCTTAATGACTGAATTAAACTTAGTTGTCAAGTAGTAGGGCAATTGGGAAAGCCACAGCTTGCTATAGAAATGTTTATCAGGAGACGAAGAAAAGGGTACTATTCAATTAACATTTGATAAATTTATAATGAAAATACCCGAAAGCACTTAGCACGCCTTAACTTCATTGTGATTACATGTTGTTGAAATAAATACGCCATAGTTTTTGTGCCTATTTGTTGACATTCCCCAACTTTCGAACGATTTGACTTACAAACAACTGGAGTTCTATGTTGAATTCTCTCTGCATCCTATTCTCCATTTAGAATTCCTCTTAATCCTTATTCAGATCGTAGACCCCAATTTCTTTTCTCGTTCTCGCGGACCCCCTGCAAATCGAAATCAACCCCTGTGGGTGTGTAGAGACCAGGGACGGCCAACCCAATTTGGAAAAGCATCCTGACTCCACGGGCCCCGCATAAAATGATCCAATCCAACTGCGAACCGCACATACACGAACGGATTTCGGGTATTCCCCGCTTGTCCATTGTGCCTCGGCTCAGAAACGACCAACTTAATCTGTGACTATGTTTTTCTAGAGATGAAGCGGGACAAGTACGGGGAATTGTATCTACTGCACGAACCTCGGGTACCTGGTATAGACCACTTTGGGAATCACTAGTCTAACTCAGCGCAGCCCCACAGTTCTGTAAAACATCCTTATTGGTTTACGTATTGTTTTCTATAATATAACGTTACTAGTGGAGTATCCAGCGTTGCTTGGATTTTACTGCTATTTGCACCTCTACCCATGCATCTGTTCTACCCGTCCACCTGTTAGCAATACATTGGCGACCACTTCCTCGATTTCTTCGAGTGCGAGCACGTTCCTGGCGATTTTGTAAGGTCTTGGGCTTATTGGTAACAATCTTAAACAAAGTCGTCCGCGACACATCCGGAAGCTTTGTAGCGAGCTCGTTCATCGTCAGTCCATGGTCCCCATGAAGCTTCGCTTGCACGCGTCCAGTTAGATCGTCGGTGACCACACTCGGACGGCTTGAGAATATGGCCAAGGCTATTAATGAATGGGAATTTTATTAACTTATTGCTTGACATTAGCCGAAAAGAGGTTATATTTGAATTCTTATTCATTTCTGCGACCATTCCCGATCCGGAAAGCTACGTAGAGGTTTTCATAGTTTAGTTCACAATTACATATTTGCACATCTGCACCTGTTAGCAATGTCTCAACTTACTTTCCGTGCGCATTCGTTTCGTAAACAATCATTGCTTGGCAACGGACGACGACGCATGCGCAGTAGACTGCATTTGAGCGGAATTGTTTGTCGTGAAAAGTGTTGTTTGTTTTTTCGCTATAACTTTCGAACCATGACGTTTTTCCAATTGCCTTTCCTTCCACATTGTCCCAGGAGTACACGCAACATGCCCAATATTTCATTTCGATCGAATTATTTGTATTTTAGGAGATTCCATGCATACAGACGGACAGACGGACAGCAGACATATAGATAGATGATTCTGATTGACGTCACACTTGAGGAAGCAATTGTGTTCCTGAGTAGAGAGTAGGCTGCAATTGCATTGTCCCAGGCACCATAAGTCATCAGTCTAAATTGATTCGAAACTCGTTGGGCAGGTGAAAGTCGTCGCGCTGGTAACCGAGCAAGAAGAAAGTTTCATTCAGCAGTGCTGGCATGCCGGGCGATGAGACAATCGGCGTTGCTGCGCGTGCCATTTCGTTCGGCATTCGCATTCGTTGCGAAATAATTTCCTGACGCAGCAATGCGTGGCAAAGCTGCTGCTCGCCACGAAATGGCGGGCTCGTCATCGCGCCATGTGCCCGCCTGGCCCGACCGCGTTCGACCATCCCCGATCGCGACGCCGATCGCGAAAGCGCGATCCTCAGCAGCGCAACGAGCACAGTTCGCAAACGACTCTCTTGCATGCCACTACGACGCACGTTCTCGAATCGCTTCCTGCAGGTGCCAGTTTGGCCTTCGTTCCTCAGTGTCTCCATTATCATCGTCATCGCAGAACATAATCAGGTTGGCCCTCTTTTTTTTCACTATTCCGTACTTTTGTCCGCATGTGTTGGCAGCAATTGTCCACTAGTATTTTGTGGTTCCGTGGATTCGGTCCGCAGACTGTAATTGAGACGCAGTTTGGCGTGTGGGAGAGCAGTGATTTGCTCGTTTCCTCGTGATAAGCGCTGCTTTTCTGAGATAATCAGCATGTGAGCCAAGGCCAAGCGCGCCGCCACGTGTATGTGCTCGCTGACCCACTTCGCACGCTCGGCGCACCCGAGGTTCGCCGAGCGCGCTCGCTCGCTGGCTCGCCGCTTAGCGACGCGCGCGCTAATCGATAATTGCCACTTGAAAGCGAGCGCATTCGTCACGATGTCGCGCCGATCACGAATCGCCCATTTTCGCAACATCGCGCGTCCTTGGCGAGTGCGCTTGCCGCCGATTAGGCAGCGCGTTATCCGCTCTTCCGCCATGTTGCGCGCCAGCTTACGCATCGCCATCAATCGTTTCCCATGCACGTGCACGCCGGCCCCGAGGTCGTCGAACCGGCACGTGTCGACGTCGCCGTTTGGGAACGAGATGGCTCTGACAGTTCACTCACCCATTCCCGCGGCGTCCGTCATTATCGCACTCGTGGCGCGCGCGTTGCGTGCGCCGCGTTGAGCAATGCCTCGTGTGCGTTCGGTCACTTTCTCACAATTGCTTCATTCCCCATTTGCTTCCCAGGTCGCCGCTGCTGCCGCCGCCGCGTTACAGCAGTGAACCATATTGCTAATGCGAGTGCGTCGCGCATGGAGCATTGCGCATTGCCCCTCTCTGCCGCCCGCCCCCCACTTACCAGCTCTTTGTTCGTTCAATGGCTGGTTGGTTGGTCGGTCGGCGGCAGCAGTAACCGCAGTCGTCGAGTCGCACTTGTCAGTCGTTCTATTCGCGTTGCGACGCTCGGTGGCGTCGGCTCGTGCTGCCTCCTGCTGCAAACCTCCTGAAGATGTGGATTTGGCCATCAGTCCGTCCAAATGCTAGGTTCGCCATTTCGTCGCGTGTTCAACGATCGCTAGTCAGAGTGCGCTCATACGCATTGCACCTGTGTTTTTTTGATGAAATTGCGGGCGAAAAGACTTCGCTCGTATTGCGGTGCCACTGGGGAACAGTTAGCGAGTCGACCTACTTTCGCAACTTCCGCATTGTCATATCGCCGACGGCCATCTTGTCGCTGCGTTGGCGCGCATGCGCGCAGCGTGTCTGGCCTGCAGTTGCAATAATCGCAGATTGCGGCGGTCGAAACTGCTGAATGCGGCTGTTGCCAGCAACGGCTAAAACTGCAGCGTAATGTCGTTTCGTGTCCATTCGCGCGCGCCAAATGTGGCTACGTTGCACGCTCGACGCGGCCCAAGGCCGATGGCTTGCTTCTGGGTGAACAGGGGAGAGGATTTAGACTTACTGTGTGCGTTCGATACGAGTCAGTCTTTTTCTCTCTCCTATTAATCCATTAGTTGATCAGCGATCCGCCATTGCGGGCGAGAAACGCCGCCCGCGCCGCCATTGCGAGCGGCCGAGGGTAGGGGGTGCACACACCCGCGCACGCCATTGTCGGCCGCTCTTGCGAGAGGTTTCACTCGCTGGCCTTGACACACCACCGCGCAAAGAAGACGGATAAGTGCAATCGGCGCATTCGACCTTGAGGGGTCGTGGCAGTGGGAGGCGGGGCGCGATCACGTTTCCGCTTTTCGCCTGCTGGCGCGCTGCGAACGCGCTCACTTCCGGCTCGGATGCGGTTTTGTGCGCACACCATCTTCGAATGAGGTCATTTGGTTTTTCCTCCATGGGCGAGACAGAAATGGCGACGCGTTGTGTGTGATTCACATTCGCCCATGACTCATCATTCATTGCAAAAATGCAGCTATTTGTAGGAAAATTGCAGGTTGCCTGTTTCATGATTCATTATCGGACTGCTTTCCAGTTGTGGATTGATGTAATTACCCACCTGGGTAGGTGGCAACAAGACGCGGAGCAAATTTGACATTCGCAATGACGTAATCTCTATATATAAAACGAATGTATGCGTGTGTGTGTGCGTTTGTGTGTGTGTCATTGATTTAATCCTAAAATACAAACTATTCGATGGAAATGAAATATTGAGCATGTTTCGTGTACTTCTGGGACATCACTAACGCAAAGGAAAATTCAAGGAAACTCATGGTTCGAAAGTTATAACGAAAAAACCAAGACTTCACGACAAACGGCACGGCAATACCGGTCGAATGCAGTCTACTGCGCATGCGTCGTCGTCCGTTGCCAAGCAACGACTGTTTACCGAAAGAATGCGCACGGGAATGAATTCTCCATGCCATATCAAGTAGGTTGAGACACTGCTAACAGGTGCAGATGTGCAAATATGTAGTTGTGAACTAAACTATGAAAACCTCTATGTAGGTTTCCGGATCGGGAATGGTCGCAGAAATGAGCAAGAATTCAAACATAACCTCTTTTCGGCTAATGTCAAGCAATAAATTCCCATTAATTAATAGCCTTGGTCATATTCCAAAGCCGTCAGAGTGTGGTCAGCGACGATCTAACTGGACGCGTGCAAGCAAAGCTGAGGGCCATGGGCTGACGATGAACGAGCTCGCCACACAGTTTCCGGAGGTGTCGCGGACGACTTTGTTTAAGATCGTTACCATTAAGCCCAAGGCCTCACGAAATCGCCAGGAACGTGGTGTGCATGTACGATTCAACCGCGAAGGCGAAGCATTCCTTAACCTAATCGTGATGGGCGCGGAAACGTGGATTAGCTACATTGGCCAACAGAACGGCAACGACAACGACGGCTCGGACTCGAAGAAATCGAGGAACTCGTCGCCAATCGATTGCTAACAGGTGGACGGGTAGAACAGATGCATAGGTAGATGAGCAAATAGCAGTAAAACCCAACTAGTGTGGCAATATATGATGCTGTACGGTAGAATCTCGATTTAACGTATTTTTCGTCGTACTCGTGAAATTGGTTAAATCGGGATGTTACTGTATATTTCACCGTTGATGGTTTTGCCACTCCCATCTTCAAGGTTGGAAAAGGCAACATCAATCATTGAAATCCCTGCATTTCCAAGATGTCGCCTGAAACTCTTAGATTCTGCAATTCTGCGTCATTCTGTCGGAATGCTGTCATCCATATCCCAGAAACGACAAGCGTTTGTTTGTTTTAATGGACGTCGCGTTTGTTTGCTCTTTCTAGAAGTGTCAACACATTCTTGTCAAACTTCACAGCAATGCCTTGCCTCCAGCATCAATTTGCAGGCGGCATGGCCTTTCATCGTCTCTCCATTGATATTTGTTTACAGTCGTTGCATTTACGCATCAGGTCTAAATGAAGGAAAAGGAAAACGTATGCATTAGATATGCATATGACGAAAACAAAGACCTTGGATGATTGCGTTTCGTAATTGTGCTAGACAGGTGACTGATTTCACCGATTCTGCATTTCCTATGAGATTCATCTATTTATCAATACTCCAATCTCACGCTGCAAATTAAATCGATCGAAAATCGTCCATTTCCACTGTGGAAAAGAGTAACCTTTGCCTCTATAGAATTAATGTTGAGAAAGTACAGAAAAAATATGCATGAGATATAAATATGATAAAATTCAAGACCTAAAATGGTTGCCTTTAGGTTATGATTGGTAACTGCACTAGATAGGAAGCTGATTAATCCGATTCAACATTTTCTATGAGATCCATTTTTCGATGAATACTAAAATCTCATGGTGCACATGAAATCGATCGAAAATTATTCATTTCCACTCGCCAATAAAGTCTATTTTGCATTTATACTGATAGGCTATATGGATGACGAACGAAGAAAAGGAAAAAATATGCATCAGATATGAATATGATAAAATCAAAGACCTAGAATGATTGCCTTTAGGTTATGAATGGTAATTGGACCAAATAGGTAGCTGATTAATCCGTTTCAACATTTCCTATAAGATCCATTTATCTATCAATGCTCCAGTCATACTCTCCAAATTAAATCCATCGAAAATCGTCCATTTCCACTGTGGAAGAGAGTAAACTTTGCCTCTATAGAATTAATGTTGAGAAAGTAAATAAAAAATATGCATCAGATATGAATATGATAAAATTCAAGACCTAAAATGGTTGCCTTTAGGTTATGAATGGTTATTGGAGCAAATAGGTAGCTGATTAATCCGTTTCAACATTTCCTATAAGATCCATTTATCTTCCAATGCTCTAATCTTACGCTGCAAATTAAATCGATCGAAAATGGCCCATTTCCATTGTGAAAGAGAGTGAACTTTGCATTTCTACAATAAATGTAGATGAAAGAAACGGAATAAGAATGCATCAGATATAAATGTGATAAAATCAAAGACCTAGGATGGTTGCATTTAGGTTATAATTGGTGACTGGACTAGATAGGTTGCTGATTTATCCGATTCAGAATTTCCTATAAGATCTATTTATCTTACCAATGCTCCAATCTCACGTTGCCTTTAGGTTATGATTGGTAACTGAAGTAGATTCACCATTTCCTATGAGATCCATTTATCTACCAATGCTCCAATGTCACGCTGAGCATGAAATGGATCGAAAATCATCCACTTCCACTTTCGAAGAAAGAAATTTTGCATTTATTCACTCAAATATAGATAAAGAAAAAGGGAAAAGGATTGATAAGGGATAGTTTCGTCTAAATTATGATTGGTAACTGGATTAGTCAGGTGGCTGATTTATTCCTATGCGATCCAATCTCATACTACACATGAAATCAATCGAAAATCATTCATTTCCACTCTTTAATAAGTCAATTTTGCATTTATACTGAGGGGTTGTATGGGTGTCGAAGGAAGAAAAGTAAAAATGATGCATCAGATATTATTATGATAAAATCTAAGATGGTTGCCTTTAGGTCATGATTGGTAACTGAACTAAATAGGTTGCTGATAATCCGATTCAGACTTTCCAATGACCATCCATCTGTCCATTCCTCCAATCTCCTGCTGAGCATGAAATCGGTCGAAAATCATTAATTTCCACTCTCCAATAAGGATAATTGTGCATTTATACTGAGGGGCTATATGGATGACGCACGAAGAAAGGGAAAAAGTATGTATTAGGATGGTTTCCTTTAAGTTATGAATGGTAGCTGGACTAGATAGGTAGCTGATTAATCCGATTCAGCATTTCCAATGATATCCATCTATTCATTCCTGCAACCTCATGCTGAGCATGAAATCGATCGAAAATCACGCATTTTCCGACGTTCGAAGAGACCTTTGCTTCCCTCATTAATCAGTAAACAAGCAGAGTAGCAGTGAGCGGCAATAATGGATTGGAAAGTGAAAGCGAATGCAAATGCGTTGATTCCGGCGTGCGAACGCACATCTGCGCCCTGCGCCAGCGAAACGAGATCATTCCTGGGCACACCATTTCCGGATGCGTGTTGCGTGTGCCGCAAGCCAGCAAACAAGTCGCAATCGGCACCACGACGCGCAATTTCCCGCTCTGCGCCGCCAGAACTAGGTTACCGAGTTGGGAGCCCCTGCGCTGACCCGCCACGTGCGGGCGCTTGGAAAATGGCAGCGAGCTGGGCGTGCGGGTGTGTTGGTGAGTGCCGCCGAGGCGGATATCGATTGCCCTCGTTTCGCGGCTCCCATTGTTCCGCATCGGAGCGAGGACGCCGAACGAGAAACAGAATTGGAAGGAGAAGGAGAGACAACGAAGCGCAATGGTGGCGGCGACAAAGGCGTTCGAAACACGTAACGCGTTTACATCATCTGGCTGGCAATGCCGCATCTGGCTGCCGAAGAGGTGGAGATGTGCGCATTCGTCGAGATCTCCCTCTCTCTCGCTCTCTGCCCCTCTCGCTCGCTCGCCTGGTGCCGATTGCGTAATGCAGCCTTGACCCTTCGGCAGCGTTGCACGCAGCCACAAGCTGCGCTCGCCTCTACCATGCTGCATCGCACCACCACATACCACCACCAGCCGAACTGGTTCCGCTTTGTGCGAATTTGCACAATTACGTATTATGCGGCCGATTGCGATACTCGACCTCGAATCGCAATTCGCGATGACTGGATGGATGGATGGTCGATTGGCGGTGTTGCCAGTTGTCGGCTGGCGTGATGACGATTCGCTGTGTGGATTTTTCCTCTGTGACCCAATTTCCAGCACGCACGGCTTACGTTCTTGATTCGCCATTTGCTATCCGATTGCGCAACACCTTAAGTCATCGCAATTGTTTTGCGCACTTTGTTGATGTTGGGTCTGCTGTTTACTCTGGTCGTGACATTTTCGTTCGACTGCAAATGGCGCCTGCGGTTACAGACGCCTTCATCAGCATTTGACGCCATTGAGCACTTCGATTACTTTCCTAATCACGCCTGACGCGAATTGCGCATACATTCATGGGCTGTAAATTAGAGATGGGAATCGGAACGTGGCGCAAAGCGTCAAATTCAGGCAACTTCGAAACACAATGAACACCTAGGTCGATAATAAGCGCACGTGAGCAAGATGTGGCTTTCAGAACAAGTATGGATGGATACAGGATACAAGAACCAGATCGGATGTTGGGGAACAAAGTGGAGCAGAGTACGAAATGGCAAATTTGCCAGGGAGTAGCATAAAGAGACGCCAGGCAGTAAAAACCTGCGAAATATTCGACCTCGCGACGAAAAAATATGTTACAACGAGTTTATACACTGAATTTTTGAAATGTAATTCCGTGACGGTACTTAAATCAATCAAACCTCAGTACATAGTTTGTATACAATTCAGAAATGGCCGTAAATAAGTACATATATCTAGGTTAGTCTCGACCAAGAAGTTGTGGTATCTATGGTTAAGTTTCATTGAAGTTTGCGCTAAATAAAGTGACAAACTTTACATGATTCATACAATTTCAATGTCACATTTCTAGGAATTTGGTAGCTTGTAGGTTTACAATGGTATTTACAATACTCGCTACAGCGAAAACGTCATAAAATTACTCCAATTCCATGTAAAAAAATTCGAATGCTTGAATGACTTTCATTGAAAATCATACGCTATAGCGAGGGGATCAAAATCCATTTTATGCGTAACTAGTGGAAGATCCAGAGCTGCCTTGGTTTCCTACTTAATGAACATAAAAAATTCACTCTTGCGAAATAAAAATTTGATGTTTAAAATTGAATGTATTCGCAGAATTCGACGCACAGTTCGACGCAATGTTTCGCAATAACTTTCCAATCATGAGGTTTCCCCAATTTGTATAATATTCCAATCATTCCTGTTTGCTTACATTTGCGCTGATCGAGATTTTAGTACCGGTTGCAATGGAAAACCATCTTTTTTCGCTATAACTTTCAAACCATGAGGTTTTTCCAATTATCTTTCCTTCCACATTGTCCCAGGAGTACAAAGAACATGCCAAATATTTAATTTCGATCGAATTGTTAGTATTTTAGACGTAGATTAATAACGCACATAACATATACATTGGTACCTCGACATACGAGTGCCCTGACAGCGATATTTTGCTTTGAGGTACGAGCAGTCTCAGGACCTTAACCTCCGTATGGAAGATGCTCAGACTGCAGCTGAAAGGGCCTTCGAAGGATGGGAACCCGAAGTGTCAGTGGTAGAAAATATTGTTTTACTGGGATAATCCATGGGTGCGGAGGTGGATGTGTGAGATGTGAAAGAACTTATCGAGGTACAGTCTCAGGAGCAGATAATCGAAGAGTTACAATCTTTATTCCCAGCAGCATACGGTAGTTCTGAAAAGGAGCTAGACATGGAGGAGGTTATCTCTACAAGGGATATAAAGAAGATCTTGGGAATGTGGGAGAAAGTTGTAGAATTCGTGGATAAAAATCACCCGAAAAAAGTTGCAACTTGCCGTGCATCGGAGTTGCTTAACGAAACTTGTCTAGCCCATTTCCGCGATATTCTGAAAGAAACAAACCTCCTTGGGCAGTTTTTTTAAACGATTTGTAGGTGAAGATGTACAAAGATTTACGAAAAAAGCAAAGTCCAGTCACGAAAATAAAGCGTTTCTTCTTGTAAATATATATATATCACTACCCGCTCTACCGCTTCTTGCAGTGTGGGGTTTCGTGGAAGAGCGTACTGCAACCACGTCTTTCA